>JBBPRX010000050.1:0-30154 GCA_038093195.1 Boletus fagicola
TATCATCCAGGACCTTGTCAACCATTTCTGCCCTCTCGGCGTGACCAGGCGCTTTGTCGGGGAGAGGAATATTCTCCAGGTCTTTCACTATCGCCATAAAAACGCCTTGAAGCTCTTCAGTGAATGTATCAAAGGTGATATCACGGGCATCCAGAGCGTCTTGAATGTTGTCACGAAAAGTGGCAGTACAGTTGACAATGTGTTGCATAGAAGACGTAATGTCGGTAAAATTGGTGGACTGGAAGAACTCGGCCGCGTCTCCAAGCGTGCGGGGAACATAATCCTGTAAAAGTTTCTTATATTCCTTTGCCATTTCCCAAAAGTCAAGGGATGATGAGTTAGGTACCACAAGAGTGCTGGTGGCATCTGCCACCAACTGAGATGAAAGCAGAATACAGGATGGGTTCAAGGATACGCTTACTTGGTATCCTCTCGATAATGTAAGATGGGCTCAGAAACGCTGCATAAACATGAGCGTGCTTCTAGATCTAGACGGCCTGATGCTCACATGTCCATGAGCCCGCCTCGGTTGTATCTGCCAGTGGTGCACCGAAGGCTGGAGTGAAAAACTTTGTATTGAAAGTAAAGTACTAAGAACCATATCGCCGGAACCCTCCGCGACCCCATGGTTTACAAATTACCTGTACGCCCGTGTCTGCACCGCTCCCGTCTAGTGTAGCATCAGTGGTAGGCAAAAATAGACAAAAGAGGTGAGCAAAAATCCGCATGACACTAGTCCTTGTAGCTGCAGTGGGTAGACAGAAAGCAATATGGAATTGCACAGCAGGCGAGCATCGAAACGTTGACTCCTCAACTTGTCTCATGCACATTTTCTTCGTGAGAAGTATCCCAACACTTTCAAGTTCAATTTGTCAGACGGTATGTATGTAATTACTCGATCGCATGTTGTAGTGTCATACTACAGTTGATATGTATGCTCATAATGCATATTGGCGTTTGCTACTATACAATCTTAGCAAAAACAACCACAAGCTTCGGTAGTGTGCAACATGAAATTTACACAGTAAGTATATTAACAGTACGGAAATGTAATGGACGCAGCCTGTGCTGGTATCCATCTTACTGCGACATTGTGTGAATGGCAATCATGTAACGATGGACTGGCCAGGGGTGAGTCTGGTGATGCCTTGGTACACAAACGTGCACTGAGTCGAACACATTCAAGTTGGACAAACGTTGACCGGCGAACTGATCGAGTAGGGATGCTGCAAGAGACTTCTGAGCGAACAAAAGCAAGGAGTCATACATAAACATGTTGAATTCATTTTTTTCCGTCGAGGAATGGGGTAACGTACATACATGTGCAGCTCATGAAGAGTATGGAACAAAGGAACAGAGAAAAAGCGCATGAACGAATGAGACTAGCTTATCCACGTCTGAGAGGGGGAAGGAGTGCCAATAGATTTCCAACCAACAGGGGCACTTCGGCGACGAACCCAGCCCACTTCGGATATACACCCATTCCGGCTTTCTGGAGCAAGGCAAACCAGCTACCGGATTTTACTGCACCACCCCAAAAACGACGTTGCAACCAAGCAGCAGCCGAACCTACATATATACATTATCAAGTTAAGCTTAAAAGACGCGGTCGCGAGGTTCCAACGTACCTTTAACAGGACCCGCAGGTCCGAAGCCAAATACACTTAGGAAAGGCCTAAGTATCCATGATTCTGGAATGAGCAGAGAGGCAACACTGAATGCAACAGCGGAGAGAAGGCCGGGATGCTGCTCATTGATATCGCCTACATGATAAGTTAGCGGATCGGCGTCACGGTGGAAGGTGGAATTGACATACCGACTGCAACAGTGAGTGCTTGCACGCGTGGTTTCAAAGCGAGTAGGTAAGTCATAACAACCTCTTCCTCGATTCCGTAACGCGTGGCAAGGCTGATGAGTGCCAGCGCAGTATCGTCCAGGACCTTGTCAACCATTTCCGCCCTTTCGGCGTGACCAGGCGCTTTGTCAGGGGGAGGAATTTTCTCCAGGTCGTTTACTATCCGCATAAAAATGCCTTCGAGCTCCTCAGTCAGTTTATCAAATGTGATCCCATGAGCATCTAGAGCGCCTTTGATGTTGTGGCGAAAAGTGGTGGTCGCATTCACAATGTGATGCATATTAGATGCAATCTCGATAAACTTGGTGGACTTGAAGTAGGCGGCCGCCCCCCTAAGCAGGCGGGGAACATAATCCTGTAAAGGCTCCTCGTATTCCTTCGCCATTTCCCAAAAGTCAGGGGGTGATGGCTTGGATGCCGCAAAAGCCTGGAGTGCGCCCGTCACGCGAAGAGCCGATGGGAGGTATGCATCTGCCATTAGCTGGGATGAGAGTAAAATAAAACATGGGTTTAAGAGTACGCTTACTTTGTATGTTCTCGATGATGGAAGACTGGCTCAGAAACGCTGCATGACCATAAGTGTTCTTCTTGATCCAGACGACATGGTACTCACATGCTCGCGAGGCTGCCTCGGTTGTGTCTGGTGATTCTGAGTGAACCAAAGGCTAGGATGAAAACCTCGCATTTGAAAGTAAAGCGAGAACCATACCGCCAACATCATCTGTGACCCTATGGTTTGCCTGTACGCCTGTGTTTGCACCCCTACCGTCCGGTCTAGCACCAGTGATAGCCAATTTAAAAAGTCGATAAAGGAGACGAACGAAAGTGAGCAGGCATGACAGAAATATCCGCACGATAATACTCATAGCTGCAGCAAGTAGACAGAAGGCAAGATGGAGTTGCACAGCAGGTGGGCGTTGAAACGTTGATGCCTCATGCACATGCCTGATTTCTTCGTGAGAAATATGCAACACGTTGTCCGACGGCATGTAGACCTTCTTACCTTCCAATTTCAGGTTGCGAAGATCATCAGGAAGGTCAGGTGTTAGTATGACGAATACGAACTAAAGAGGGAGATGAAGAAGGGATATGATCATGGGCCCAGGGAGGGATGTAAGGAAGACTCTAGAGTCAGTCCGGCCTGCTGACAAAGCTTAGAATCCGACGATGCTCCTGGAACGGGTTCGCAATGTCGGCGTCCATCTGATCAATGTTGAATGCATCATGAGCGACAGGTTGACCAGCCCAGGGCTTAAGTACTCGATCGCATGTTGTAGTATCATTACTGTAAATGTAACGGACGCTGTACTGGTGTACTGGTGTCCATCTCACTGTGGTGTTGCGTGAATACTGAATGGCAATCGCGCAACGGTACACTTGGCCATGGTGCACAAACGTGCACCCGAACATTGGACAAACGTCGACAAATTCTGAGCGGACGGAAGTAAGGAGTCACACGTAGACATGTCGAATTCATTTTTTTTTCGTCGAGGAATGAGGTAGCATCTATGTACAATACCGACGTGCACTTCATCGATTCGGCGGCTCAAGAAGGGTACGGAAGAGAGGAACAAGAAAAAGTGGAAGGAGGAATGCGACCAGCTTATCCACGTTTGAGACAGGGAAGGAGTGCCAATAGACCTCCAATTACCAGGGGCACTTTGGTGACAAGCCCGGCCCACTTCGGATATACACCCATTCCGGCTTTCTGGAGTAAAGAGAACCAGCTACCGGCTTTTACTGCAGCGCCCCAAAAACGACGTTGCAGCCAAGCAGCAGCCGAACCTATATACATTATCAAGGTGAAATTAAAATACGTGGTCGAGGAGTTTCAACCCACCCTTGACAGGGCCCATAGGTCCAAAGCCAAACACACTTAGGAAAGGCCTAAGTATCCATGATTCTGGAATGAGCAGAGCGGCAACACTGAATGCAATAGCAGGGAAAAGGTCGGGATGCTGCTCATTGATATCGCCTATGTGATACATTAGTTGATTCGAACACCCTCGGCGTGGAAGGTGGAATTGACATACCGACTGCGATAGTAAGTGCCTGCACATGTGGTTTCAAAACACGTAGGTAAGCCATAACGACCTCTTCCTCAATTCCGTAACGCGTAGCAAGATTTATGAGTGCCAACGCGGTATCGTCCAGGACCTTGTCAACCATTTCCGCCCTTTCGGCATGACCAGGTGCTTTGTCAGGGGGAGGAATACTCTCCAGGTCGTTTACTATCCCCATAAAGATACCTTCAAGCTCCTCAGTCAGTTTATCAATGGTGATATCATGAGCATCCAGAGTGTCTTTAATGTTGTCGCGAAAATTGGCGGTGGCGTTGACAATGTGATGCATACTAGATGCAATGTCGGTAAACTTGGTGGACTTGAAGTACGCGGCCGCATCTCTAAGCAGGCGGGGAATATAATCCTGCAACGTTTGCTCGTATTCCTTCGCCTTTTCCCAAAAATCAGAGGGTGACGGCTCAGGCGCCACAAAAGCCTGGAGTGCGCCCGTCACACGAAGAGCCGATGGGAGGTATGCATCTGCCATTAGCCGAGAATGAGAATAGGATAAAGGATGGGTTCAAGAGTAGGCTTACTTTGTATGCTCTTGACAATGTAAGACGGGCTCAGAAACTGTAACGCTGCATGGACATAAGTGCGCTTCTTGATCTAGATGACATGGTACTCACCTGTCCGCGAGCCTGCCTTGATTGTATCTGGTGAACCAAAGGCTGGAATGAAAAACTTTGCATTGAAAGTACAGTAAGAACCATACCGCCGGAACCCTCCGCAACCCCATGGTTTACCTGTACACCTGTGTCCGCACGGCTACTGTCCAGTTTGACACCAGTGGTGGGTAAAAATAGACAAAAGAGGTGAGCAAAAATGAGCAGGGATGACAGAAAACCCCGCATGATAATCCTCGTAGAGTGAGCGGACAGAAATCAAGATGGAGTTGGCGTTGAAACGTTGATACCTCATGCCCGTTTTCTTCGTGAGAAATATCCAACACTTTGTCAGACGGTAGTCCTTCTTCTTACCTTCCAATTCAGGTTGCGACGATCGATCATCAGGTCGGACGTTACTATGACATAGTAAAATCGTAAGATCGATTCTTTGCCATGCAGTGTATATCTCTAGCAGAACTTGGCCAAAGTTACTTGGTTTCGCCTGCCACAGGATCTGATCCCTCAAGCTTTATCAGAACGACTGTCTTCCAGTGATCTCGAAGTTTTAGTAGGTCTGATTTGGGGAGACTACTCAAGCTTGCCCTCGGGTTCGACAACAGCCCTAATGTCGGCACAATTCGACATTTTAACAGGCCATTATAGGGCGCTGTTCGAACGTGGAGTTGGGAGTCCGCAGAAGAAGACAGCCTGAGGTGGTGACGCTATTGAGCCAAGAATCAGCCAGCTGACTAAGCTTTCACTAAACCTACTTACCGGGACTTAGGTTTATGTACCTCAGATCTGGGTTTCGGATGCGCTCTTAGGAGTCACACACAGACATGTCGAATCCATCTCTTTTTTTTCGTCGAGGAATGGGGTAATGTACATGTGCAACATCGATGTGCGTTTCATTAATTCAACAGCTCAAGGAGGGTATGGAACAAAGGAACAAAGAAAAGCGGAAGAAGGAATGTGACCAGCTTATCTACGTCTGAGAGGAGGAAGGCGTGCCAATAGACTTCCAACCAAAGGGGGTACTTTGGAAACGAGCCCAGCCCACTTCGGATACACACCCATTCCGGCTTTCTGGAGTAAAGAGAACCAGCTACCGGCTTTTATTGCAGCACCCCAAAAACGATGTTGCAACCAAGCAGCGGCCGAACCTATGTACAATATTATCAAGTTGAGCTTAAAATACGGCGGTCGTGGGGTTTCAACGCACCCTTGACAGGTCCTGCAGGTCCGAAGCCAAATACACTTAGGAAAGGCCTAAGTATCCATGATTCCCGAACGAGGAGAGCAGTAACACTGAATGCGAGAGCGGGGAGAAGGTCGGGATGCTGCTCATTGATATCGCCTACGTGATAAGTTAGCAGATCGGCGTCACGGTGGAAGGTGGAATTGACATACCGACTGCGACAATGAGCGCCTGCACATGTGGTTTCAAAGCGAGTAGGTAAGTCGTAACGACCTCTTCCTCAATTCCGTAACGCGTGGCAAGATTTATGAGCGCCAGCGTGGTAGCGTCCAGGACCTTGTCAACCATTTCTGCCCTTTCGGCGTGACCAGGCACTTTGTCGAGGGGAGGGATTTTCTCCAGGTCATTTACTATCCGCATAAAGATGCCTTCAAGCTCCTCAGTCAGTTTATCAAATGTGATCCCATGAGCATCCAGAGCGCCTTTAATGTTGTCGCGGAAAGCGGCGGTGGCGTCAACAATGTGATCCATATTAGATGCAATGTCGATAAACTTGGTGGACTTGAAGTACGCGGCCGCGCCTCTAAGCAGGCGGGGAACATAATCTTGCAAAAGCTTCTCGTATTCCTTCGCCATTTCCCAAAAGTCAGAAGGTGATGGATTGGGTGACGCCTGGAATGCACCCGTCACGCGAAGAGTCGATGGGAGGCATGCATCTGCCATTAGCTGAGATGAGAATAGGTTCAAGGATGTGTTCAAGAGTAGGCTTACTTCGTATGCTGTTGGCAATGTAAGACGGGCTCAGAAACGCTGCATGAACATAACTGCGCTTCACGATCTAGACGGCATGGTACTCACATGTCCGCGAGCCTGCCTTGATTGTATCTGGTAAGCCAAAGACTGGAATGAAAAACTTCGCACCGAGAGTAAAGTAAGAACCATACCGCCGGAACCCTCTGAGTCCGCGACCCCATCGTTTACCTGTACGCCTGTATTTGCACCGCCACCATCTGGTGTAGCACTGGTGATGGGCAATTTCAAAAATCGACGAAGGGGGCGAGCAAAAGTGAGCCGGGATGACGGAAATATCCGCATGATAATCCTCATATCTGCAGCAAGTAGGCAGAATGCAAGATGGAGTTGCACAGCAGGTGGGGGTTGAAACGTTGAGGCCTCGTGCTCGTTTTCTTCGTGAGAAATATACAACACTTTGTCAGACGGTTAAAGACCTAGATCTTACCTTTCAATTTTAGGTTGCGAAGATCATATCAAGGAAATCGGATGTTAGTACTGTATGATCCAAGAGATACATTATAAGATTGATATTGGTTCATTACCATGCAGTGTATACCTCTAACAGAAGATGGCCAAAGTTACTGAATTTCGCTTAGACTTATCACTGGCAAAGGCTCTGAGCCCTCAAGCTTGATCAGAACGACTGTCCTCTGATCAACGGCAGCCCTAATATCTGCGCCGCAAGACACCATTCGACGTTTTAATAGGCCACTGTAGCGCGACGCCATTCGAACGTGTCGGGAGGCCGTAGAAGAAGACTGGCGGTGACAAGGCTAACTTAGTATGAGGTGAAACCAGCCCGCTGACTAAGCTTTCACTGATCCTAATGAAACTCTAATTTTCCCTCGTCCGACGACGGGACTCAGGTTAAACTGTATACCTCAGGCCTGGGTTTCGGATGCGCTCTACGACCCGGCGGAGCCCACAGTGTGACAGTGTCCAGCTCGCTCTTACGGATCGGTACTAGGTCAACCAGACCTCTCAGATATCAGTCTTGCCGGTTTTTAGGGTTGCCATCATGTTGCATTACCCGCCATAATGTCCGCGCTACGCTCGCACCGTGACATGCTCCTCGTTTTCTATCTTTGGTCCTCCTCAGACCTAAAAAATTTTCAGGTCAGCTTGCAGCAGCGAGAAAAACTCTGTCATGTACGTAGCGTGTTCGTTTCATGGCGGCGACAAAAGTGGTACGACGGCACTACCCAGCGGAACGACTAAAGACAAGACTATCCTATAATACAACGCGAAACAACACAACCAACGTTTAGAGACGCGTAAAGGGCATAATACACCAGGGACTCTCGGGTCATCAACCGTACGTTGCTCATTCCTCCATGATCTCAGTGATGGATTCGAGTGCGACCTTGGGCTTGAGCAGAACCTTTATCTCAAACTGTTTCTCCCCAGTCATTCCCACCCGCGTCTTCTTCCTCAGACCCAGGTCTGTCGCGCACAGCACCTTGGGAGTGTTGTTTTCTCTTCCCTTCGCAGACCCCCCGTCGTCGTACGAATCCTCCATCGTCATCACATCGAATGCGGTCGCTGGGGGGACTGCTATCACCTCAAAATCGCCCGAGGTAATGTCCTCGCCAACGATCTTGTTCACACGCATTGCCAAAGAGACCAGGAAGGAGAGTTTCTCTGCGAATTTGGAAGAGAGCGCAGAGGCAATGTCCGATTTTGGCGCGGTGCATCCAGTGGTGAGGAGGATGTCACTCAGGCCGGAGATTATCTTGGTCGCGATTTGGAACCCGATCTGCGAGTCATCGAGTGGCGTCGATGGGACATGCGCACGCGTGAGGGCCCGCCAACGACCAGCGATCGCCTGTGCCTCTGAGCATGGGTGTGAGTATTTTCGGTGGGTATCTTTGTTTCTTTTGAGCAACGACTGCTCACCCTTTTCGTGCACGCTCTGGTAGATTGCGTCGATAAACCAGTTATGGTTCTCGTCTCCGCCGATTCTCCAAGCGCATGCGATCCAACGCAGATGATACGTCAGACACGCCTGGAACGCGATCTGGATCAAAATGGGATCGTCCTTGTGTTTTTTCGTGCCGAGGAAATGGACAATGACGCCTCCGATGGCACCCGATGCTCGCTTGCAAGCCGCTAATTGTTCATCCGTTTTGGACACTTGCGTCGTTGCCTCATGGAAGAACAACTCAACCATGGACTCGGCCATGAACGCAGTGCTTTGCAGCACTTCTGCGTTAAGTCTCTGAAGGGTGCTGGTAACCTCGGCGCCAGAAAAGGCATCAGCCGTTGTGAGGAAACTCTGCGCGCCTTTGAGCTCCGAGGTTCGGTCCTCCAAGAGCGTCAGGAGCTGATTGAACTCTTTCTTCAATGCTGACGATTCCTCTCGTGCCCTGAGAAGTTCCTTGGTTTGAATGTCCAGATGGTGCTTAAGCTCGGCAGCCATCCGTTTCGAATCCTTCGCATTCGAAAGGTCACGGCGAAGGGTCTCTATCTCGCGAAGGTTTGCGTCCAGCTGGGGAGCATATGCGTCGAGCGATTTTCTGACTTTGCGTAGCTCTGAATGCGCCTGCGTTCGATCAAGGTTGACTTCCTCGAGCGCTATCTTGAACTTTTCGATCTCTTTTGCGTGGGTCAGCTTGAGCCGCTCGATCTCCGCATTGAGATTCCCCCTGACCGACTCCCTGTCTTTCCGTACGCGCTCGCGGTCGACGGTCAGGTACTCGACCCGCTGAACGTGCTCCTGTAAGCTCGCTTTAATCGTCTCCACCTCCCCCCTGCGTGCCTCACGAGCAGCATCCAATTCTCCCTTTCGCTTTTCCGCCTCAGACTGCAACTGCGAGCGCTCCTGTTTCATTTCTTCCCGTGCGGCGTCCAGCTGTTGCGTCTGTTGCTGAAGCATGGTTTTGAGTTTCTCGTTCTCTTCCTTGAGCGCGTCCACAATGGCGACAGTAGCCGCGCTAGGCTCTCTCTCCTTTTCCCGTTCCCGCTCGCGACGGCTCCTGACAGAAGACCCGTCCCTTTCCCTTTCCCGTTCTAAACGGGTACTAGACCGAATGTCCACCACCTTTCGTTCCCACCGTTCACGCTCATTCTCCGCCTTGCGCTGCGCAGCGACGGACGTCTCGAGCTGCTGATGCAATCGGTCCTTCTCTTCTTGCCATTGGGGAGGCGGTGGTAAGGGTGGGGGCGGGGGCGGTGCCCCACGTGGGTGATCGCCGCCGTCCACCTGGCTATATCCGAGGCGCTCAAAGGTGGCCTCGTCGTCGACGTCGGGCGACGAAGGCGACCCAGGTTTGACGTGCTCCCATTGCGCGTCGTGTGTTGGAATGGGTGGGTATTCGGGGGAAGTGGTCGTCGTGAGTTTGGGTGTGAGAGGTGGGGGTTTGGGCGTGCTGTTTCGTTTTGGGGCCGAGGACCAGAGACCGCTAAGCATGGCGACGACCGGGTGTTTGGGGTTTCTAGTTTGGATAGGGGTGTTGGGACGCGCTTCGATGGCTTTGATGAACTGTGCGGCGAGCAGCAACTAATGGATTTACCACTGTGGCCGAGCGTAAAAACGAAAAACGGCAATCTGTCAAAGAAAAAGCAGTCGCTGCAAAAAGTGCTCAGGAGTCAGGACGATAGGGGACGATCGTCAAATAAGATATGGCTCTTACCTTGGATCAAGGAAAGGCGGTTCGACTAACTGAGCGCCGTGGAACCCCCAACGTACGACGATGGCCGTGGTTGTTGGTAGAGAGGATGAAGAGACAGGGAGACTCGGCGGGGGACAAGCCTTCACCTTTCTGCGCGCGGACAGCCCTCTCTCTCGAGGCTCCAGGCAGGTCTGTTAGCTAAGCCACAACACGTTTCCATTCCATGCCCCGCATCGTTGCCACGGCACGGTGCTTGCTTGTCATTTGGCAATGCCGCCGCACTGCACCGCGTTGAAAGAGGCTTACCCCCATCCTGTAGTGGACGGGCACGAGGCAACGACAACATGATCAATCGATCACAAGTGACAGGAACCCCTTGACCGCTTCCGTCATCTGGGAGGAATCCCAGGTCAGGCTGCAAGACTACATTTGGATGATAAAAATGTTACCTCGTGAAAGCCCGAAGGTACAACGCCGTGAGTTACTACTACGGTACCCGTTGGCAACACGTATCAGTGTGCCCACGTTTACTTGACGTCATGGATACCCCATGCGGGTAACGCGAAGCCTGGAAATGAAAGACCTTTGCCCACTGGCTGTGTTGTGGTCATGCAGGTCCCGCATGGCGAAGCCTTTCCTCAGCCTTTCCGGACGAAGAGGCAGTGTCCGGCGAGCGCGTGTACTACTTCCGAGCATGCGGAATATGAGTAACTTCAACTTGGCAAAGTTTCTGGCTGTATGTGTACCTACTACGTAGACATACTAGTACTATTACTCGAACGTGTACAAACGCATCTCTAAAACCCCCGCTTGCGACGTACAACAACCTTCTCTCACAGTCCCGTTAAACTTATCAATCATGATGCACCCCAGCTTCCGGCAACGCAATGTACACACACCCCTCCGCTCATTCATACCTCAAAATGAAAATCTTGCCTTCCTTCACTGACAAGATCACAGCGCCCTGACTCTGATCAATGTTGATCGTCTCCACCCCATCCAAATCAAGTTCCTCAGGAATCTCGAGCGTACGCACGACCGCTTCCTCGCGCCACAATCGTCCCTCCCCAGGCTTGTCCCGTTTCCGATCCACCGCAGTAAAGACAGGCGGGAATGTGACAAAGCGGAGGCATTTCGGCACGCGGTGTCGCCGTGGGTCGTATATCGTACCGTCTCCGTCGTGTGGGTTCATCGACTCGCTCGCGGCTCGTCCAGGCAAATCATGTTGACCCCCCGGGTCATTCGACGGCGAAGCCAATGCTGGCCCGCTTCCGTCATCTGACATGCTTGCAAACAGCGCCTCGTCCTCATCTTCTCCGTCATCTTCGCTGTCCGAAAACGCGGCGTGGCCGACGAGTCGCGACGCATCCACACCATAGACGCCTCCCGGTTCCGCAGCATACTCGATCCAGACAGCGTGTCCAAAATCGACGGCGACAAGGGGACGTGGTCGATCGCCCGCTTCGTCATCGTCATCGTTGTCACCCGTACCATCGAGCACACAAACAACTTCAAAGGGCGTCGAGACGTACCACAGGTGAAGCATCTCGTCGTCTGCTTCCCCGTTTGTGTGAGTGTCGGATGTAGGCGAACTCGACGTCGATGGCTCGCGAATGATTGGGACACGGAAGTAGTGTTGCGCCAGTACAAATCGTGTACGGTGGGTATCCGGATCGTGGGCAGCGAGGAGAACGACTGTACAGCTTAGTCGAGGAACTCCCGGTAGTGTAGGCCACCACTGTCGAACAAAATGAGCCGACTCGGGATACCAAGGTGGGAAAGGATACGGATTTGGGGCCAGTGATGACGTCGTAGGAGAGTTTGATGGCACGAGGGGTTGCATTGTTGTTGATACACTCGAAGACGAATTGACAGTACCGGGGGAGCTCTGTTGCGACGCTGGCGACGACCCGGCTTGGGTTGTCTCTCCATTAGGTTCCTGTTCGGCATCTACCTCCCGCATTTTACCCTTGTCTTTCGCTCTTTTCGACGATGGACCCGGTTCATACTCGGAAACAATACCTTCGCTATCAGCTCTTCCCTTTCCCTTCGATCTCGAGCTTTCTGTCACGGCCTCCTGTGACCACCTGTCATCATCTTCCGTTTCGTCCTCCGACCCGTCATCAAGCAATGCGTCTGTCTTGTTGACCCCTTCAGATTTCTCTTCTGGTATTGCGGAAATCGACGGTCCAGCATGGGGCTGTTCCTCAACGGCTGGCAATGGACTATTAGCGTCACCAGGGGTGTCCTCATCATCTTCTACGCCATGGTTGGTTGTGGAGCCAGGATCGGCAACCCCGACCGAACTGGGTTGAACACTCGGAAAGACAAACTTTTTCGATATCGACCTCATTGGCGATAGTCGAGTCGAAATAACGGGCAGGTCATCACGGCAAAAATTGCGCGGTGGGTCGTGGTTCGTTGGTTCATGATCATGATCATGATCATGGATGCGATTTGCGATAAGGCTGGGCTTGCGGGGTTTGACAAAGTTGCGGAGGATATTGAGAGGATAAAAGTGTTGGTAAGCAGCATCTGCTTCTTCCGAGTGAATGACTATTTGATCCTCGTGTAAGATGCAAGACCAATTTGAAGATATAAGCTAGAAAGTTATTTTGCGCGTCAGACATGCCTCTACAGATGGTTTCGGAAATGTCGTGCGGGAGACCCATGAAATGCCGTACTTACACAGCCAACACCAGTATCCACAAAAACATGTTCATCTTTGGCCCAATCCGGCAAAACATACAACCCTAGAATGGGATCAATGTGCGAAACACAGTCGTGTTCTCTCAGTTGCTCACCGATAGTGTTACTGCTCGCCACCCATACGAAAGCGCTCAAGAGGCGACGCGGTGGATCCAGCAGGAAAACGTTCATAACCACTCCGGTCGTATGGAAGGATGTCAGTGGAAAGAAGATAGGTTTGTGTTCAAGTGTGGGTTGTGAAGGAACTTCACAAAGACTCCCCGCGCGAAAACAACCTCGAGTGCCCATAAACTGGCCCCCAGGACAGGTTGGATAGACCGAGGGGACTGCGCAGGGGTAAAGGGTATGCGTCGGCATCTCTCGATAACACTCTGTGCAGTCAGGAAGGGGTGAGGCTGTCCGCGTGGACAAGGGCGAACGTGTAGGGTAGGTGGAATCTGTAGCCGTGCTGGATGTGTGGAGAGTTGAATCTTGGGGGGATGACCCCTGGGACGAAGGTGGAGGAGAGTTTGCTGGACTCTTGGAGGGAGAGCAACAGTGAGATTCCGTAGTGAATGACATGGCTTGGGACAACGGAGAGGGATAGTCCCGCACTTCTGGAGGAAACGCGAGTTTCATGAGAACGAACTCCATTACTCGGTTGTCATCATAGCTGTTGATGCGAATTAGAACTTGGTACGAACGTTCCCTGATACACTCACGATCCCTCGAGAACTCTTGCCATCGTAAAGTATACCGCTCGCTCGTCGAATTCGACGCGGCATTTCCACAATTCCCATTTCTTTTCTGGTTCTACGTCCTCTTGACCATCGTCATTATCGTCGCCGTCTTCCTTTGACTTGCGGCGATCTACCTTGGGAGTATCCTTGGAAACACGTTCACCATTGCAACGTTGCGCTGATAGCGTGCGTGGGTCCCACTCCGCGAGACAGACGTCGCGTGCAACGTCCCAGCAAATGACACGACCGCTCTTAGTTGCACAAAGGGTGTACGAAGACGTTATCGGTGATAACCAATCGATCTCTTCGTTCGGCGGCGCGGATATCTTTGTGTACCATAGCCCGGGTCTATCGGATGAGGTGGATGGGGGTGCCGACAAATGAAATGGGGACCTTGCGGGACGAGGTGCGCGGACCCTCCAAGCCTTTTCAAAACTATGGGCTCTGTCGACCGCCCTGATGAGACTCTGGGTAGAAAGGTCCGAGAGGCGCTGGAAGGCTGGAAGAGGCAAGGGCCGAGAGCGAGCGAGTAAGCCATGTGCAAGCGCACGGTAGACGGGTCGAGTGAGAGTAAATGCCCGAAGCGATTTGCAGGTCTGTGATCCAGAGCGATCTTTGAGTGAGCAATGTAGACCGACGAGATGGGGTAGGTCGGGTATGGGGTACTCACCGCCTGAAGATGGTGGATATCGTCGATGGCGAGATATTGGGCGATGTTGAACAAAAGATCGTACGGGAGGGTGTTGAGGGACATGGGGAGGGGAATGTGGTGGATGGAGGAGGAGCAAGAGGACGGACGTGGATCGGAGATGCGGCTGTAGTCGGGGAGGAGGACGAAGAGCAAGTGGGATATGGGAAATGGCAAAGAGGCTCGACTTGCTTTGAACGGCCGCGCTACACGTTCCTAATTTGGACAATCCCACGTGGTCTAACCTTCCGCTGATCGGTACAGCTACTTACTTCTCCAACTCTTCGCATTCACTGCATCGACCGAACCGTAATCTGATAGGGACGCAGCCCTCGAGCCATCATTCCCTACGCGGTGTCACGGTGAATGGTCTTGTGTAGTGGGATATTGAGCCACGGACACTGAGCGGGCTGATTGGCGATTCCAATTTCCCACCCTCGGTTTCTTGGCTGTAGTTAAACCCTCGGCCGCGGGACAACTCTAACACCTTGAAGCTGTATCGCTAAAAGGAGTGTACCGGACAGGAAACAAGAATACCATGGGAAGCGAAACCAGTGGCCAAATTGTTACTGTTGTATCGGGGTTCAATTCTGGGAGTGCTGTCTCGTGTTTTTTTTTTTGGTCGTTACGAGGCCGCCATTCCTGGTCGTTCCGTCCCCGACTTTCAAAGTTTCAAGCTTCAAGCTTCAACCCCGGATCATCGCCGACACGTAACAACCGAGGTTTTATGGCACGTCATCATGGACACTGTCAAATTCGCTTTCCGGTCCGATGTGGAGTACTAATCAGCGTCCAGGCCAGGCCTCTATCATCCCGCTTGGTACCAAACGTCCCACGCGAAGACCCCTGTTTATGCTACTCCTTTTCCAAGAAGGACACGAACACCGGACACCTTCGGGTGTTGGCTCCTGGAATATAGTCGATCTTTTGTCGAACTTAACGCACTTCAAAGGGTCCTCTTCTTTAGTGATGTCATCAAGCCATGTCATTGCAAGAGTGTTGGAGTTGTGGGAAGACTCCCACCCGTAGTCTGGTGACCAACCCGTTTATCGCGTCTATCGACGGCTAGCCTCATCGACGGGCTGGTCACCAGACTATCCCACCGAGGTCAGAACACTCATGGTCATCTATGGGGCAAAAGCTATCGATCAATCACCAGTGACCAGAGACAGCAAATCTGCCTGTCACAAACAATGCTCAGTGAATCGATCAGCCGCGCACAGTTCCAGTGAAGTCATTGGAGATCATATCCTCACCAAGGCTGTTGGAACTGGTAATGTCAGACTCGCTCTATAAACACTACTACAAAGCAGAAGGTTAGTCGCTATCCATCAGTTTGCCATCAAATTTCTTCCACGTCAATAATGACGCTCCACCAGAACGCGGACTTGCTCTCAATTCATAGGTCACCACAAGAAAAATTCGAATCATCTGTGAGGCTGCATTATCTATGCTGCTTGTTCACGCTTTAAATTTGCTCCATGGACGAAATGCATATCGGCCGGCACGATTTTTCGAGTATGTGAAAGACAATTAGCTGTTCGACTACATTATTTACCACGGTAGGCTACGAGAACAGGTCGCGCGCAAAATTAACAATGCACCGCAGTATTGCCACGCCATGAACGCCTTGAGCACTAGTCACGTCGGTCGCGCTAAGCCAACGAGGGCACACTACAGAACCGCGCGCTTGTTCTTGTCGTGTAGGATCAGTAAACTTTGGTCATCAGATAGGACTTTCTTATAGCCCCCACACGTCGACTTCGGGGCCAATATATGCTTGCGCATTCTGCACCTCAATAGCCATAGAATGCCGACAGTCGACTGGCAGTGTCATATCGATCGGTACGTTCGTAATCGACTAATTTAACATCATCAGTTCCGGATATCAGAATATCCTCTCATCGAAGGTCTAGGTGGAGAAGCGGATGATTAATTACCTTATGACGCGTACGTCCATCCCTGTCGATTCTGCTCGGTCCGAGATTGACACGAGGAACAGAATGCACTTGAAGGCTTGCTCTTACGAATGTTCACGGCCAATCCAACGACCCCCATGTCTCTGATGGAAGAAATGCTTGCACACATGCGGATAATGCATGGCTTCGATGAACCTCCGAGCGCCGATCCAGTGTACCGGGAAGCGCTTCCCCGAAAGACACCGTCCAGGGCTCGGGTTCGGCCGAAAGTAGACATGGAACAACGCCCTCGATGCCTGGCAACACCAGCGCAAACAGCACGAGACCGCTACTAGTAGCCACATATTCTCCGCAAGGCACGTCGTCCAAGCTGTCTACGTTGTTGTCGGATGTCACACTCGACTGTCTCTTGCCTCTGTGGTGGCGAGTTCTCCTCTCCCAACTTCGTTCCACTTGCAGGCAAGTCAAACCAGAGACAGATGAATACGTTTGAATGATTCCGTCCGAAAAACTGACTGGCACCGTTTCCATGTTCGCGATGTCGTACGTCACAACCAAGTTCCTTTCTCGTATTATGACTTCATCAAGATTGAAGCAATTACAGGAAGCGCGTCGATCAACGAACACCGCCAAATATTCACATCCAATACTTAATAAAACAAAAAAAAAAGAATAAGAAAACCGGATATCTCTAGCTCCAAGCATCATCGGCATATCGAAAGAAAACCATCAATTCCACAAACAAGCTCTCTCGTCTACTCGTAGACCGTCACCACGTTGAACGTAAAATAAGCGTTGTTAAATGCCGACGGATTGGAATTCACATAATCTACCATGATTTAGAGGTTGAGATCATGAGTTTTTTGTGCATGAACAAAAACTGACCGGCGCAGGTCGACGGACAACCAGCCGCGCTGTAAAGCTGGGCATTTCCGGCCCACGTGCCACCTATAGGAGAGAGGGGGAAAGGTCGATGAGAATGCCAATGCGCCGCGCTTGGCTCCGAGGTCGGGGAACGTACAAAAGTCGAGGTCTATCACGATACTGAGCGGACTGAGATGGGTCGCAAAATCACAAGAGGTGCTGCTCGGAAAGTACGCCGTAGGTGTTCCCTGCGATGTTTTTTTCAAGACAATGTCTCAGCGTCTGGTTCGCTTTCAGTCATCAACATTCAGTCCCTACCCAGTTGTCTGTATCGACTGTTGAACCAGGACTTGACACGTCTTTGGGGACCGATGCGCTGTTTCGCGTCCAAAAAAATACCTTGATAAATGAAGACGTGCGCTCCATCGCATACCTAACATTTTTCCGACGTCATTATCGTGGCGATGTGATAGATGAGGAAACATGATTTACCATCCTCCACCGGCCGAATTGAACGACGGACCATAACTGTCAACCGCGTCGACAGAGACACCACAAGACGCGTTGTCCGTGTCGTACACATTGCAATTGGTCCCTTGGCTCGTTCTGTTGTGGCATGGTGAGCACATTCCTGATGGACGCATTAAATGATATTTATGTACCCGCTCATCGTCCGTTGCGAGGGCATCGTACAGTCTACGGTTGGAAAATCAGGAAATCGACGGGAATACATATAGTGGGGTGACGGGACGAACTTGCGCTCGTGTGTAGGGTGATGATATCAGGGGACTGATTGTTGATACCCTCTAGGATGTCGATTTCTCCCTAACGCGCGCCATCTCAGTGCATGAGTCATAGAATTCGACGAAACAATACCCCGTTGGGCCAGTTCGAGCCAAGTTCCTACAAGAAATATTTATCAGCTCAGCTTATAGCGAATTGTTGGGAAAGGACATACCCTAAAAAATTCATCGTTACTCCAGGTGAGTGGTGCTAACAGTAACAGACAGCAATTCAACTGACCCTATGTAGTCGGCCGTGTGAGCTCAGTGACACATTACCACAGCAAAGTGGGCAGGTCACGTACAGACAGCTGGCCAAGTACCACAACCCTCAGGCATATGAACAATGTCAAAACTATGGAAAAAAAAAGTGAGATTAACTAGACAACACAAATTGTCAAAAAACGTGCATGACGACGTGAGTTGTATACTGGGTTTTGGACACGAGATCGAACGAATCGCGCCCCGGTCCCGTTGAATTGAGTGTTGTGGTACTGTCCGCACGTAACGTGACTTGATTCCCAGAGATGGATACAAGACCCTTGGATTGTCCCGTCGCGAGATCGACGTAGTTCCTACAGCGCCACGCGTCAAAGAACTTGACTGTCATCGACGAAAGGCGCACATACACGCGTCCCCAATTGGGATCTGCATTGGTCTCCCAATTGAATGCGTCGATGAAACTTTGGCCTGTCAAGCTGCTCGATAACGAGTAGGTGGCGGATGATACATAATGTACTGCTGCAAGGAGGACGAGGCATTCGCTGAGAAACCTGAGACCCATGGCTTGCTACTCGCAGCAAAAATGGGGTATGCTGGCCCTTCATGAGCCTATATATGCGGTGTGAGCGCCACCATGCGTGATTCGATATCGTCATGCGTATATGGTTGGTTCCCATCGTCGACGTGGCCTGCCAAAAAAACATTTTAATGAGATATGGATAATACGACATACCTGTCGCGACCTGGTAGGCGTACTCATGTTCGAAACGCACAACATCCGCTCACTCTCCACGAAATGAAATGAACAAGACGAAAACGAGACAATGCCCTCGCGGTCGGAACAATTAAAACGATGATAATGATAATAATTTGGACTGTACCCTGAGCGATCGATCACCAACGAAAAACGCCACAGTCGGGATGCACGACCGAATACACACCAGAGGTGTCCATTTGAGAAATCCTCTTCCGATCAGCACTGAGGACAATCTCGACGGGGAATTGTACGTACTGTTCCCATGAAGCCGCATGGAGCTGAAGTTTATCGTCGACATCACATCGGTAGCATTGTCTGATACTCCACGAGTGGCTTGGTCAGTGACGAGTCTCCATATCGCAGAAGACGACGGAGATGTAGTAAGCCACATTTAATAAGGAAGTTCAGGACGTTTCCTCTTAGCATCGTGGTTTATTCC
Organism: Boletus fagicola; assembly: GCA_038093195.1. Lineage (NCBI taxonomy): Eukaryota > Fungi > Basidiomycota > Agaricomycetes > Boletales > Boletaceae > Boletus > Boletus fagicola. Next base: position 19,230 of record JBBPRX010000050.1, read on the forward strand.
CGAGTACCACGTCCAGCTGGTAGGTGTTCACGACATCCATGCTTGCACGCACGTATACGGTGCGCGACGTGCCACAATGAATGGGAAGCACCAATAGTGCATGAGTGTTCCGATTGCATCGAAGGAGTCACGCTTCCTGCGCGGCTTCCTTCGAGAAATTGATGTATATGTGAGGTTCGTAAAGTTGGAGCACTATCTGAATCGAGGGTGCGGTTGCAGTTGCCCTGCATAACCAGTGAGATCTTTCACCGCAAAAGATATCATGGGTATGGAAAGCAACTGTAAGACATCTTGTGCATGGGTTCCAGTTCAGTTGGTTTGCTCCTCGATAGTTGAACAACAAAGCAGAACAAACTTTTGTTTCAGCGAGTGTTCGGAGAATCGGAGTAGTCCGGGTAGCCACTGATGTAATTTGTATACATGAAACATGTCGTAACCGATTTGTAGCGGAGCAAAACATATGTGGAGCACAAGCACCGACAGCGTCAAAGGAAACCTTGGTTGACAACTTTGCATGGGCCCTGCGTTTTCACCGCACTGAGCACGGCTCCCAGTCGGTAACTACGTAGCTCAAGGGGGCCACAAGGTCCATTGCACCGATCGATCGTACTCGCATTTTTGGGCACGCCTTTATCGTGAGTCAAATGTAGGAATACGAGTACAGTACCTGACGGCCTGAAAGACAACAGGATGTTGCTCATGATACTTGGTAGATAAGCAAAATGAAACGCGTCTCGGATCCATATATCAGTCGTGTAGTGCAACCAAAGCGTCCTGAGCCTTTAGAGCGGTGACCGTCCTCATTCCATTAGGGTCGGTCACTTTCATACAGAGACAACAGCTCAACAAGCCACGAGCCATAGAAGACTTTCACATGTGGAAACGACCCTGCGCGGGGACAATGTCGGTATTACCCACCTACCAGAGAACTGTTCCAATCTCCGCTAGATGATTCATACAAACCCTCATCCAAACAATATCCTGTTAGCTTCCTCCACGAGCGCCGCATTAGTACCGTTCGTAACAGCGAATGGCGCAAACCCCGTCGCCTGACGGCCTTGGTGGGTGGTTATGTCCTGTGGAGTTGCTCGGTCTAGGAATCCGGATTCTCCTTCACCTCCGGGAAAGTCGCTTGAGAAGGATATGTTCTCGTGAATCAGACGCAAGTTCACAATGTATATCGGAACTCACGGTGCAGGGAGGCCATGGACGAATTGGATCCGTTGGCTACGGAGGTACGAAGCGCTGGTAGATAGCATTTACAACCACGCAGATGATCGAGAACATCGGCCCTCACTTTTTGACACACAGTGGAACGGCTGGAATATACAACACCGAGGAGTCCTCCTCGCCCTGGTGTTCTCCTTCCACAGCATGCACGGTATCACAATGCCCTAATCAGTTGGTCACGGTTAGCCCCGCTCGTCATGGTGTGATCCAGGATCCTGCGGTCATGCATACTCACAATATACCTGATCCCCGGGCTCAACCCTCGGAATAGGTATCATCGTCTCCGCAAGTCTCAGGTGCGGATGTGTGGCTTCATTCAGTTCCTGCGTCTTACCAGGCACGCTACCAGGGAACTCGCTACCTTCTAGGTTCAATTCCCAATCCTCCGCAGCCAAACTTACGCTCTGTGCCTCCCCGAAAGTTTGGTCCGTCATCCACGTGGTGACACCGCGCGGTTTGAAGAATGGACGCAGAATGATGTAAGCAGTTGCAAGCGAGAGCATGGGAAGGACGCGCAAGGTGCCTTCATTGACGCCTGTAGAAGACATGGACGTCCAACCCTGCCAACACCGAAGGATCGTGCACTGGTTCCTTTATCGCATGAACAGGTCGTAAATCGACATGTTTCAGCGACGAAAATGCTGCCAGAATAAGGCAGCGAAGGAGGATGCGAGGAAGCACGAGGGAAGCAGATAGAAGTTTATATAAGGAAATGAAGCCAAGACGTACGGTGCATTGTACAGATCTTGTCTTGCATTCACCCTCCAAGTTGCGTCAAACGGATCGAATGTCTCCCAGCCGCTCTCTCCACCACAGAAAATCTTGGTCCATACTCTTCTAAATGCTGTATCTTCCCACCGCTCGACGCTCCCTCCGTCGATATGTGGACCAAGTGTGAACGAACAATCTCCGGGAGTACGTATGCGGAGGCGGTCAAAGTAACTAATGGGTGTGGTGAAATCGATGGAAGCGGGAAAGGAGGCAGAGGAGTGCCAAAGGGATAGAAGAAGCTTTTGGGTATTAAGTAGGGAAGCGTGCGTACGCGCATAGAGCTGTGGTTTCGAATTGTACAGTTCGTATGCTTGTATATTCTCCGCGGGGAAACCTGCCAATCAAATACCTTGAGCGCTGTGAATGGAAGCTCTCAGTAAGGTGATACCTTTTACCGGGTTCGCTGCAATATAGTCTTTGATGTGACGTTTCCACTTCAAAGCTTCCTTAGTTCAATTCAGATGCGTCAGCCGCGTTGACAATAGCGCAGTGATCAAGTGCACTCACTTCCTTTGGAACACCCCCTGTGATAACTACGACGCCCGTCTTGCGAATTGCATCCCTTTGGCTTTCCGATAAGCCAGCCTCTACCTCTTCGTATGAAATACGTGGAATGACCTCCACAAACAATTGAGTATGCCAACACAAGTCACACGATGCGGGAAAAAAAAGTCTTACATCTCCTCCCCGGGAAATGATTTCCTGCACACGGGGCTCAAGAGCCTCTAGTACTCCCTTCCAGGCCGGCTCAAGCACATCTGGGGCCACACCCATGTCGCGCAGCACGTCTTTCTTTACAGTCGAGAACCGTGCGGGGAGTGGTGCGACGTCGGCATTCGGACCAAGAGTGGTAAACACGTCAGCAATAGTACCACCTTTCCTCGCTCCTCGGGTAGCTTTGGTAGCCAACATCGCGATGCGGTTACCTGGACGAGGTATTGGATAATAGCTGGGGAGGGGACATCTCAAATATCCTCGTGAGGAGAAGGAAATACTGGGCTTGTGTAGCATCCTCGAAGTCAGAGAAGAGGGAGTGACCGGCGACCAGACGTCGAGTGGATGGATATAATTATAAGGCGGAGATTCGTAAGGGATCCCGGAAGGGGATCGAAGCGTCCTTTCTCACCCTTGGACTAGCCTCAAGAGGAAGGCGATGGAAAGATAGTCGACGACACTAATCCCGCTTTGCTGACATCCTACCACACGTGGGACCACCTACTTATTGGGATGGGTGTCCGAGATTTGGCGAACGCTGTCCTCTTGGACAGCCTGCTGAAAGAAGGATTTCGTCTACGGGACACGTGGTGACGCATGTGGTGGCGTACCAGTCAGGTGGAGATCATTTCCCGAGATTATTCCGAGATTTTCCTGGCACCAAGGAAAGTAGTTCCCAAATCCCTGCTTGTCCAGCGCATACTAGATCGTAATCTTTCCCATCAAAAGCAGTAACCTGAAAACACCGAACCTCGTGATGATGGTAACAAGGGATCATAATGGGCGAAAGGTGATTATCAAACGAAAAGCCAAACCCTTTCCCGTATCTGCATCTAATGCAAACGGTTTCATACGTCATACCAGCATGGACGAGAACCGCCCCCAAGGTCAACTGGAATCAATAAACTCGACCCTGCAGTCCGGAGAACATATGTTTTTCAGTGTTTCAATGGCAGATGTCCCGGCGCACGAACATAAACAGAAAGTGCAAGACGAGCACGTCCAAATACGCGTCCGAGCGGAAAAATCGGGTTGACAGCCTGGAATCTGCGCAGCAGCGGCTCCTTGTTCGGCTGTGGTCGGTCGGTTCCTGAGACGACAGAAACAGTCAATGCATGTTTCCTGCCATTGCCATCTATGCGGAGAGTATCTGCAACGGATGGGGGCTGGAATAAAGGAACGGGGAAATTCGCACGACTGCGAGCTTGTGTTTCCCTGAATGTTGCAACAGATATCCCTCGGGAAGAATCAGGCATGAAGCTATCACCTCTTGGCCGTGGTCGGGGTGGAGAGTGTGAATTTAACAAAGTTTGATGGGACTTTTCTGGGGAAGTAGCGGGAGGCTCTGCACGAAGCTGGCGCAGGACTTAGATTGAACGACGATGAATCGTCGACGGAAGGAACACATACTCGAAAAGCATTGAGGCGAGTTGGATTTTGTGCGTTCATTGGCGAAGAGAATAAACCTGCAGACTTTTTGCGTGCTTGACCAGCAGGGGGCGAACCTGCTGGGGGTACCAGGATGAACATGATTGGATGATTCATTAAGGAGTGAAGGGACGGATTGGAAAGATTCATTATAGACACCAAAAAGAAACTAGTGAGGCGGAAGGCTCTGACCAGAATCGGACGTCACACTGATATGTACGGAGATGGCGCATGATTGTGTTGTACGACAATCGATCTGTATCTAGAAGAAAAGTTAGAAAAGACTGTTTGTATCCCCAGGACGGCGGCAACTGCGAGACGAAAGGGAGACGAACATGACGAAAATCGAAGCGTTTCGTGCTCTTCAAAACAGATCTTGACGAAGCCCAGGAGGAAAAGGTTGGATCCGATGGGCCGTGTACAGTACGCGCATGGACAGGTAAAGGGGCAGTATTGGGCGCGGTTTCGAGCCTGCGAATAAGCAACACTGAGCACGTATATCGATAGTCCGGCTCAGAAATTCAAGCCTTTATCCACCGTCTTCGTATGTCTAGCCTGTTCACTAAATTCAATCGAGAACACAAGGTCTTGAGAGCAATATCTGGTCACTCTGTACCTTTCATGCGGATGCCTGTGAGGCAATCTTCCCGTGGTGAATCCGGACAGTTGTCGTTCAACGTCCGAGGGCACTGCTAGCGTAAACGATGCTATGTGTGAGCGCAACCAGTCGAGCTCCGGCGAAACACGTAGGAAGCACGAGAACGTCAGCCTGCGCAGACGTATAACCGTCCCATTTTTACGGAGAACATTCGTCCGGAGCTTGAACGTGCCCTTTTCGAGAACCTGCTCGGATGCACGCGTATGTTGTGTGCGGTATGTCGCGGGTTGGTCTAATGCAGATTGTATACTCGTCGTGAACCGGGCCCTCAGGCTGCAGCCGAGATATGACGAGCACTCGTTGCGACGCCTAGGATCCGAGTAAGAATAAGCGGCAAGGACACGAGGCACCTCCCAGTGCGTAAACAGACCATATTGAGAATATGTAAGGAACATGTTTATGAAAAAAAATTGCGTACCGAGAGCAAACCGAAACGCTTTGTTCCTCGACACTTCGACACCGACGATTGCGTACCATTGCTGAGGATGTCATCGACGAATACCAGTGCGTAGCCGTTCCAAGGAGTAATCGAGCAACGCTGACAATTCAGTAAGACCAAACGGTAGTGCTTGACACCGGTCACTCCGACTATGTATACGGAGTCGCTTTCCACCCTGACGGAATGCATGTTTTGGGCGGGAGTGGCGACCAGGTTCGACGATGGCGCCTCGCAGACAGTCAAGAGGTCGGAAGGCAAACGGGAATGCAGTTGTGCGCCATTTGTGTGTCGATGGATCACAAATGGATAGTATGCGTGACTTTCAAGGGGGCAAACGTGTGGGACGGAAAGATGCATAAAAAGGTCATCGAAGTGGAGGGCACGAGCACAGTGTATGCAGTCGACGTCTCTCCAGATTCGACCAGGTTTGCCACCGCGACTAGTAACAACAAAGCGAGCATCTGGGACATAACGACTGGGAAGAGACTCGTTGGACCGCTCGAACACGGAAGCGCTGTCAATGGAATCAAGTTCTCTCCGAATGGCGAGCACATTGCCACTACATGCTACAGCGGCTCTATCCGTGTTTTCGACACTCACAACGGTGACAAGCTCATTGCTATCGAGACTGTTGAGATACCCGCAATGCTGGCCACTCCGCTTGCTTGGTCAAACGACAGCAAGCAAATCTTTGCCGCATCCAACGACGACAAGATCAGGTCTTTCAGTGTCTCTACCGGGTCTCAGCTTGCCGAGTCGCCAATTCTCAATGGGGGTGGCATTGTCTACTCCATCGCTCTAGCCACCAATGGAAAATTTATTGCAACCTTCACGGGACATTCCATCTTGTTCCTGGACACGTCGACACTGACTCAGATTGATCCTGTCATCGAGAACAGCCAACTCAACCGGTCAATTGCCATTTCCTCAGACAGTAGCTATCTTGCGACTGGACAGCATGACGGAAAAATCATCATTCATCATCTCGGAAATATTCTCCCGGACTTGTATGGTCCATTCCATGTAAGTATTCATGTCTTCATGGTCCTGACATGTCAGATAAGCCCCATTTCACCTCCCACATTGACAAACTATGTTAGGCATCTACTCGTGAGCAAGGACAACAAGACGAGCAACCTTTGACTTCGGGTGGTCACGATGACGAACCACCCAACTCTAATCCGGTAGGAGTTTCCCATTCCGTCACCAAAAGAGCTGCGCTGACTGTATACTGTACGCAAACCAGGAAGAACCTGAGAAATCCGGCACGCCCAAGTCCGAAGGACACGTCGAAGACAGCGATGGTGATCTCCTCAATGTACGAGTTCGTTCGTTTCCCCCTTGAAGCAGGTTCTCACGATGGCATAGGTTGAGGTGCCGTGGAACACGCCCGCTGCTCCCCAATTCGACTTTGACGAGGTTGGTAATCACTGCATTTTTTTTCTTGCTTCCGTGTTGACGCTGCTGCAGCCATCATCCCCGGTCTCCTCTACTGATCGTCAGGTGGACGAGGTAGCGACCTCCCTTCAGGGGGCACGTCTGGGGAAAACCTTTGATGCTGCCAAGTCGCCTCAGGGCCGTTCAATATTTAAAAGGTGGCTACGGAGAAAGAGTGACAATCAGTCGGCTTCGCACGAGCCTGATCTACTTTCCAAGAAGTCGCACGATGGCACGAACAATGGACCTTCGCGGATGGCTGCAGCTAAACGTAAGCCAGTGAGTGCTATTCCTTGATAGACAATCAGGTGCGGTCTGTCTAACATATCGTTCTTAGCGCACGGTCGCAAAAACCCCTGGAAAGCCAAAGGTTCGTTGTTCCTCAGATTTGTATGTAGGGACTCATCACACTTTACAGGATAAATCACCTCCCAAGGCTGCTGTTCACAAACATCCGAACGAAGATGCTTCCCCTAGTGGACAAAATGCTGCAGATCCAAGGGATGCCCAGCCGGGAGACTCCATCTAACGGTGCGTGTTACATTGCTTTACCCTGCATTGTTAGACTTACAGTCTATCAGCATGAAGAAGAAACGGGCGATGCTACGCTTTCAATCACGTTTCCCGCATGGTTGTTGTGTTTCCGTTCACGTACACACGATGAAACACATTGATTCCATGCGATACATGTAGATACTACTCATGACTTTGTAGACATTGAAGGCTGTCACATTCCTCCTGCTCTAATACTTTTCTTGTTCGTCACGTATCCACGTACTAGCTAGTGCGAGAGCGTTCAAGACCTGAGCTGATTTCCCCTTGTGAATGCAGATCTGCTAGTAGATCATCGAGTCTACTTGTTCCAGGGACATCGACGAGCCCTCTCCCATCGTCATCGCAGCACACGAACTTGCACTGGATTGCGTACACTCTCAAGCGACGTAACTATCAAGTCATTCGTCTGCCCGTTCCTCCTCAAGAACACATTCAAATAAATACAGTTGTCTTGCGTTCTTCGTTTGTATGAAAAAGAAATGACGGATGTGTGAGATCATGAAACGCGAGCCATGTTGAGAGCGAGAGAGTGGGAGGAAGACAAAAGCAAAAAAGGACGTGCATGATCGAGCCAAACGAACGAGATAGTGTCTCGAAACGATGTTAGAAATGTGCCAGGGTCATGGCGCAAGCTAATAAAAAGAAAAGAACATCAGAACATCAGAACTTATCAGAAAAATTTGAACAAGGGAAAAGCAAGAGCAAGCGAGACACGTCGTTGAGAATATAAAAAAAGTGGTTTAAAATAATGCTGTGAACGATTAGGAAAAATAGGATTATTAAAACGACTGACTGTGGTAAGCATCATTGCTGCAACAATGTACACATTATAGGTTCGATGTCGTACACGAGAATCAAAACGCAGAGATCGAGGAAATACGAAGTGTGATCTGCGTAGGGTAAAGTCTAAAGATGAGACGTTACCGGCCATTTGTCCGACCCGACTGTATGTCGCGAGTCGGCCTAATCATCTAGCACAACTTGAATCCTCGTGAACCGGGTCCTGCAGCCGATATATAGTGAGCACTTGCAAGTCCCAGGAAAGGACTACCTATAGCAACGAAGGAAAGTAAGTTGACTGCTTGCCTGGTTATCGCAACGAGCCTGAGGTCACCTAACTGGGATCCAAGTGAGAATAAGCGCCAAGACGCGAGGCACTGCATAAACGGTCCATATCGAGAATAAGGAAACATGTTTGTGAAAAAACTTTGCGCACCACGAGCGAACCAACAACCTTGTTCCTCGACATTTCGACAACGACGCTTGCGTACGTACATTAGTGAGGATGTCGTCGACGAATACAGGTGCGTAGCAGCTCCGAGGAGTGATCGAGCAACACTAACAGTTCAGTAAGACCAAACGATAGTGCTTGACACCGGTCACTCCGACTATGTATACGGAGTCGCTTTCCACCCTGACGGAATGCATGTTTTGGGCGGGAGTGGCGACCAGGTTCGACGATGGCGCCTTGCAGACGGTCAAGAGGTCGGAAGGCAAACAGGAGTGCAGTTGCGCGCGATTCGTGTGTCGATGGATCACAAATGGATAGTATGTGGGACTTTCAAGGGGGCAAGCGTGTGGGACGGAAAGATGCATAAAAAGGTCATCGAAGTGGAGGGCACAAGCACAGTGTGGGCAGTCGACGTCTCTCCAGATTCGACCAGGTTTGCCACTGGGACGAGTCGAGAGGTTAGGAACAACGATGCACTACTAGCAGCAAGCATTTGGAGCATAACAACTGGCAAGAGACTCGTTGGACCGCTCGAACACGGAAGCGCTGTCAATGGAATCAAGTTCTCCCCGAATGGCGAGCACATCGCCACCACCTGCTACAACGACTCTATCCGTGTTTTCGATAGTCGCAATGGCGATGAACTCATCGTTATCAAGACTGTGATATCCAGAATGTCACTGGCCACTCCGCTTGCATGGTCAAACGACAGCAAGCAAATCTTTGCCGCATCCGACGACAACAAGATCAGGTCTTTCAGTGTCTCTGCCGGGTCCCAGCTTGCCACATCACCGATTCTTAATGGGGGCATCTACTCCATCGCTGTAGCCACCAATGGAAAATTTATCGCTACCTTCACAGGACGTTCCATCTTGTTCTTGGATACATCGACACTGACTCAGATTGATTCTGTCATTAAGGACAGCCAATCCAAACGGTCGATTGCCATTTCCCTGGACAGTAGCTATCTTGCGACTGGACAGCATGACGGAAAAATCATCATTCATCATCTCGGAAATATTCTCCCGGATTCGTATGGTCCATTCCATGTAAGTATTCATGTCTTCATGGTCCTGACATGTCAGATAAGCCCCTTGTCACCTCCCACATTGACAAACTATGTTAGGCATCTATTCGTGAGCAGGGACAACAAGACGAACAGCCTTTGACCTCGGGTGGTCACGACAACAAACCACCCGACTCTAATCTAGTAAGAGTTTCCCATTCGATCACCAAAAGAGTTGCGCTAACTGTATAGTGTACGCAAACCAGGAAGAACCTGGGAAATCCAGTCTAGTCAAGTCCGAGGGACACAGCGAAGATGGTGATGGTGATCTCCTCGGTGTACGAGTCCGTTCGTTTCCCCCTTGAAGCAAATTCTCACTATGGCATAGGTTGAGGTGCCATCGAACACGCCCGCTCCCCAATTCGACTTTGATGAGGTTGGTACTCACTGCATTTTTTTTCTTGCTTCCGCGTTGACGCTGCTGGAGCCATCATCCCCGGTCTCCTCTACTGATCGTCAGGTGGACGAGGTAGCGATCTCCCCTCCGGGGGCACGTCCGGAGGAAACCTTTGATGCTGCCGAGTTACCTCAGTGCTGTTCAATATTCAAAAGGTGGCTACGGAGAAAGAGTGACAAGCAGTCAGGTTCGCACGAGCCTGATCGACTTTCCAAGAAGCTGCGCGATGGCACAAACAATGGACCTTCGAGGATGGCTGCAGCCAAACGTAAGCCAGTGAGTGCTATTCCTTTATAAACCATCGGGTGCGGTCTGTCTAACATATCGTCTTAGCGCACGGTCGCAAAAACCCCTGGAAAGCCAAAGGTTCATTGTTCGTCTGATTTGTATGCAGGGTCTCATCACATGTTACAGGATAAATCACCTCCCAAGGCTGCTGTTCCCAAGCATCCGAACGAAGATAGTGGGCAACGTGCTGCAGATCCAAGGGAACCGGACCCAGTGGGTCTGTTTCTGGTGGTGGTGGACCTCGTCGTGATCGCTCACGTCTTATTAGGTGCAACAAGCGAACAATCCACTTCATCCCTCGGACACGAGGGTTCGTCTAACGGTGCGCGTTACTTTCCTGTCACTTACGTCATTAGACTTACAGTGAATCAGCATCAGCAAGGATCTGGTAATAATAATGCTTTCATTTCAATCAGGTTTCCCGCATGGCTGTTGTGTATTCGCTCAGGTACATATATACACTGAGCAACAAAACTGTTGCAATAACTAACCCTAATGTAGTGCATGAAGTGCACTGCAAACACCTGTGGGAATTTCGCTTAGCTTGGGTGAGACTAAATATAGTACACACTCTTGGCTACAGGTCACCCCCTGGGGTCATGTGATCTAGTCCAGTGGCTGTGGAGATATGGTGACTTTAATCCACCTATGTCATTGCAACAGTTTTGTTGCTGATATTACAAATATCATAAACTAGTATGAAGTGTATCC
>JBBPRX010000051.1:0-30112 GCA_038093195.1 Boletus fagicola
ACGACATTTGGGGGAGGTCGAGGGTAGGACACAACCTTGAGCTTTCTGCGCCGCACACCACCCGTGCGACTTTTTCATCTTAACTACTACTACCATGGACCATACGCAGAAAAGACGGCCAACTATAGCAAAAGAATGGCAACTGGCCGTTCTCAAGAAGCTCCAATCAGAGTCGAGTAACCCCACAGAAGGACAACGCTCGGCGGCGGCGGCGGAAATTGGCCTGTGTGTGGTGCACAAGACAGCCTTCGCCGTCGTGCAAGCTTACCCTCCCTTTCTAGAGACGAAAAGTGGGTCAGGAACTGGTTTACACGTCAACGATCAAAGGTTGCCGCTCGTAACAGAAAAAGTCAACCAACGACCACCGAAGCACGCCAACCCCGAGTTCACTCTGCGACCCTCCCAACGTTCAAGTTGCAGCTGTGCCATCCTCCCGCGGTTCCCAGTGGTCCGCAAGATCTTCCATCCCGCAGATCGGTGTCAACGTCAATCGATCCTGGTTTGTGTCTTCCCACGAATTCTCGTCAACCATCTCCTGCCAGCCTTGAATCTCATTCGCCTCGCCCGCCACGATCGACCGTGAATGTCCAGGTGATGCCTCGTTCACGCCGAAGCGCCTCTGCTCCTACGTATCTGAACAACCCACCTCAAAACTCGGCGCTCGTTCTGCACGCCACTACGATACCCACGTACTCCAGGAATCCACTCTACAACCGCTATCCCGACTTCTCTCAATTCTTTCGCCCCGAAGTGCACGAGCGATTCCGCATCTCCGAGTTGTCATCTAAGCTGTCGGCACCAATCAACAATCATAACCACCTTATCCAGCTTCTAGTCAACCCAAACATGGACTCGCACGCTCCTATGCATTTCCAGGGTTTGTTTAATTTGTTGGACCCTCTCCACCTTGACGGCCTTCCCGCCCATCAAGATTCCTTGGCGAACCTACGATCTTGTCCCGTTGCATTTTCCATGAGGCTTGTGGATCTCTTGGGCCACCCTTGACTCATACGATCTTTCCTCAGAGTTGGGAGACTACATTTGGAATTCAGTGGTTGTGTCTTTGCCCCTGTGTTGTTGTTCTGTAAACCTGTATTGTATCTGAAGAGGTGACATCTGTAAGCGAAGACTCGTTTTTAACCACCACAACCCCCATCTTGTATCCCAATTCCCGAGCGATAACCCAGGCTATACTTGCACAGCTCGGTCCCGGATGCAGCCCAAAGACACATTCCCTCGCTCTCCTCGACGACTTGCAGTGCTGCAACACGGTGCTCGAACGGACGTTGAAACACTGATTGATTAGTCGAATCCGTTCCTCCTGGATGAAGCGCGGGGCCTCCTGTGATTAGGGACCAGACACGAATCCTGTTGTCTTGGCCAGCGGCAAATAGAAATTTCTCGTGTGGATCAATTACCAGTGGCTAAAATCAACGGTTCGTCTAGAGCGGAATTCGAGGTGAGACCCTGACAATAACTGACCAATCTAACAGTATATGAGTTGAAGTTGCCAGTGAAAGTCATCAACGGCGTCCGAATGGGAAAACGTAAATCAAATGTTGATATCTGGTTTTTGCCCTGAGCGGTTTCACCGCACCAAGGAACCGAAATACTTACCCCACCATCAATGAAGCTTACAAGAAGTTGGTGGTCATGTAGGTGCTTAAGGCCTGTAACCGAGCTCGTGCGATGGAATGAGCTATTGAAGAGGGGATCACTATTTGATCTCTGCACACGGGTGTCAAATCGGAGGATGCCACCATTTCGGAGGCCCGCGTAAAGAATGTTCTGCACAATTGTCAAACATGACGAAAGATAAAGTAAGAGTGGACTCTGACCTCGCGCTGAGCGAGCGCAAAAACATCACTGTAGGTGGGGAGGCGTTGTAAGGATGCGCAAACTGCGATATCCTCAATCACCACAGCTTGTTTGTTAGCTCCTGATTCTGAAGTCAGTAAAATAGTGGGAAGAACGAAACTCTAATCACCGAGAACAAGACGGGATCCCTGCAGATCTGTGGCCCAGACGTCGTACACTGTGCGGTTGTCGATCCTCGAGATATGAATGCTGGGTCCGGTAAACTGTGAGTAACGAAATGCTGGAGAAATGGAAAAGGGACGGGGCTCACTCTTGATCTGGGGAGTCCAGGGGCATATATAAAATTCTACATTCTGGACCGAAAGTAGTAGCACTGGGCCAGGTCATACCTTAGTCCAAAGATGAATCGACGAAGAATAGATGACCGACACGCATGCTGTGCCAGATACACCAATAGAGGATATCTGCAGCGATGCTGAGAGGACGACACAGATTGAGACTCAAATATTGACGCGCCTCGGAGGAGAGGTAGAATTGGCGCTGCCATCCATCAATGGTATCCATCTGGTCATGATCCTTGTCGACAATGGACGAGTAGAACCACCCCAGCGTATCTCCAGCGAAGCTGCACACGTGTTCGCTGTGGCAGATGGTCTTGTCCCAGTGTTAATAAACCAAGAATACGAAATTTCCGCTCAGACACATCGCAGCGCACCTGGAAGGCGGAGAGAGATCCTTGAGGAGGTATGATTGATCGTGTGACCTTGTCAGTGAATAAGATCTGCGACGATTGTATTTGGCTATGGATAACAGATATAGTTAGCCATCATCAGTTTCATACAAAGGGTGCGACCGACTGGATCAGAGCATCCTTGTGTACGGTGCGAAGGACCGAGCGGAGATCTGAAAGAGCATGATATGAAGTCAATGGACGGCGGCGGCGTTTACTTGGGATGGGGGCGAGGTGGTCCTGCTGCGGAGTGGGGGTGGCAACGGGGTGGGCTGGGCCCGGACTGGCAGACAGCGGTTGGAGGGGAAAGTAGCGCTGTCTGACGTTGTCCCAATACATGCCGGGGAGTTGGCGAGCCATGGCTAACACCGTCGACGTTTCAGTCGAAATTTTATCAAGTTAGAGACTAAGGATCAATTGACGTTTACGTTTCGTGTCTTGTCCGTTATAAATTAACAGGCTCGAGGCGGACACTACGTTCGCCACTGCTCACATCTCAGCGCTTAAGCCCTGATCCCCATGTCTCGCGAAACCGCGCTTCCCATCGCAAATCAGCCCTGTTATAATGATGAGATGACAACTGCTGGCTATGTCCAAACGCCTGGCAGCTTGCAGGACATCGTGGCCGCAGAGGTCGCCATCGTCTTTGGCGGATCCTTTGCCGTGAACGATCCTCGCAAGCACTCGCAGGTGAGTCTTGCCAGGCACTAGCACGCCTTGTTTCCACCGTTTCACGTGCTTCTCTGGTTACATTATCGTCAATCAATGATGCTCACCATGCCTCCCTCATAGACACTTCTTCCTATCCCACTCTCTTTAACAATGGACCAGCATTTATCCCCGAAGAAAACAAGCTTGATTTACTCCGTCAGGTTACCAAAAAAGACTTCAATTCCGTCATTATTCGCCGCCTCATTACCTCAACAGCCCTCAACAGAAAGCTTCAGTCATCCTCCCAGTTCTCCCTCACCGGCTCGCTCAGACTCTCTCATTAACCTTCACAGATCCTCAGACGCTTTGCGCGATCCTCCGCTCGAATTGCCCCCTCCATCACTCCTGGACGATGATCCCTTCGCGAATTTGACCTCCTACACTATCCCTCAGTTGTCGGACTCCCCCGCCTCATTCGAGCAACCCAGTCTATCTCAGGTTCCCCCGCCATCCACTGTTGTTGTATCTCCACAAGCATATGTACCACCACCGACCGTTACGCGACCCAGCTCTTCTGGTCACGTTCAAGTTCGTCCCGCGCACACCAAACCTGCATTTGTGCCGCGTCCCTCCCTGCCTTCTTTACATACTCTCGCTCAGATGAACATGCCCGCCCCTGGGAGAAAGGTACTACATTTTAATCTTATAAAGAGGTGTCGGGGCTAACATGCACAATGAATAGGTCCGAAAGGGGACCCCTGGCGCACGGTTACCTCACGAACCTTGGGATATGGATTTGAGGGCCGAGTTCAATCTTCTCACGAGAAACATACCATCCAGTGCGGATCCATCCCGACCACCAGACAGTCAATTTTCAGGCTCCCAACCACCACTACAGGAAACCACAGTGCAGACGGAAGCTATTTCCCTTCAAACAACTGTCAATTCGGAAACGTGTTTCGTGTCTCGGGAAATCGGGGTTAATTCCCCTTCGCTTGGTGATGAAACATCTTTTTCACGTTCATTGCCCGCTGACGATGCCGACATGGATTCTCTTCCCTCACTTTCTTACACCGCCTCTGAGCCCTCTTCATCCACACTCTCACGCTCCTCATCCGTAGCATCCTCTGCCTCGCTAGAAGATTCGATGGACGTAAATAGTTCAAGGCACAACCACGACCAGACTTCCATGAGTCTCCACGTCGGCGATGATACGACTGAAGAAGACGACCCGCTCAGTTACCATTCAGATTTCGACTATTATACCCAGTCCCTTTCCGATCTGTCCGATTCTGAACCAGACGTCGATCCCACCACAGGTGGGAAGGCAAGGGATCATTCTCCTCCTCTTGACGTGGGCATCACACCATACACTTCTGTTTACGACCCAGTGGTCGACTTTGAACCTGGGACATCCGCTGATACGATGCGTAGAGTTAGCGTGCTTCACAAACGCACTCGAACCGACACTCGTGTCATAGGTTCTCCAAATCTTGAGTCGCCACAAGATGGTGGCGGGTGGCGTGGGCACCGGAGTGAGCCTGAAAGGCAGAGTGGCCGGCAAGACGAGGGTAGAGGGCGGGAAGCAAGCAGACGCAACGGAGGCTACTCGGGCGGTCAATCTTCCGGCGGTGCATACGGTGGCGGTGCTGGTGGCGACGACAACAATGGCGATAAGCCACGTCGACGTAAATCCCGCTCATCGGACTCGAGCACCTCGGACTTCACTTCATCCTCGGACGACGAAGCGGACGGTATCACAGTCTATTACAGCCTCGATGGCATGTCGAATGGCCCCCCTTCACGTTCACATTCTCGTACCCGTTCACGCTATTCAAAGGCCGGGGGCGGTTCAGATGATGACGTCCCGTTGGCTCAGCGAGTGCCGACGGCGTTGTCGGCTCAGAAGTCGATTCGAAGACAGCTACGTGATGAGCGCCAGCAGCGAAAACTGGAGCGCGCAAAGAGTGTTCGGACAGCTGCAAATCCCCCCCTACCTGCCCGTCCGACAGAATCTCTCCGTGCACCGGCTGCGCCAACAGGTTTTCGAAAACGGTCCACGTCTGCTGCACCGGCACCTGTGTCGGGTTCGCGGGCTGTACTCCCCGAGGCGTTTCCAATTGACGACTTGACCAGGAAGCTCGTGAACCTCCAGACTTCTTCCCGCGCACAACCCTTGACGGCTCCCCTGACCCATGATGGTTCCATACCCACCAACCCTTCTCCTCGGATGCCCGGTTATAGCGGCGGTGTCTCTCGAAGTTCATCTCGGGCGAGGTACGCGGACCAAGCAACCTACCTGCAGCAAAAAAGCCCCCGAGTTCCTGAAGCCTCATCACAGGATAGACCTTTGAGGTCCATGCGCTCTTTCCATCGATCTGACGGACGATACCCAGAAACCCAACGACCACCTGTCGAACACACGTCGGCGCCTCGTATAGGACGCAGTACAACAGCCACTACCTCCAGTCGCACCGTACGCACTGGACGCGACATTGCCGCAGCGGGATATGAACAACACACCAAGTCGGGTCGTGTTAGTGAGGACGGTCGAAGACCATCAGCGAGCGTTCCTAGACCATCTTTAGACAGAGAGTGTGATGTTGCACAACGAGTGGTGCAACGACCACCTGTTCCTCCATTGCCGATCTCAGACACCACACCGCCGCAACACATGTCCAGGGTGCCTGTAGTACAGCAAAGAATTTTTATCGGGGACATGCAGCGGTTTAACATGGTGGAGATCACACCTGCCACGAATGCTGGAGACGTGATAAACGCGGTGGCAAGTCAAGGCATGTTGGATAGATCGCAGTCGTGGATACTTTTTGAGATGGCTCAAGATTATGGCATGGGTAGGCGCTTCCCATTTAACCCATGTTTTCCGCGGCGAATTTGACGTTGGCTGCAGAACGCCCTATACGGGATTATGAGCTCCTAGCTGATGTCTCTGCCTCATGGAACAAGGACAAGTTATTGAATGCTTTCGTTATCAAGCAGACCCCTTTGGCGCAACTATTGAGTCGTTCTGTCAGTCATTCTGGACAGTAAAGAAGAAGATTGCTTACCGAGTCAATGCAGGCTTTACCTACCAGTTCCCCCACTCATCGAGGCTGGGTTGAATGGGAGAGCAAACGAGGAAAATGGAGCAAGCGTTGGATGGAACTTCGCGAACACGGCCTATGGTTATCGAAGCGGGACACGGTAACGTTTGATGTCGCAAAACTGACCTTGTTGCGTTGCTCATCCAAGCCTGTAGGGAAAGGACGAAGTCTTCCTGTGCTCACTGTCAAACTTTGATGCTTACTGTGTAACACGGCGACACAAATCACCCAAGGCTTTTGTGTTCGCCGTCAAGTCCACCGATCATCTTTCGTTATTTGAAAATGCCGCGGATTATCTTCATGTATTCTCTTGCAACCCCAAGGACGGCGAAAAGTGGATGCAGGTCATCCTTGTCGCTCGTGTAAGCAAGCCATATGTCTTTCAGCTCGGCTGAAATGCTCATGTGTCCTAGTCGTATGTGCTCTACCAGGAACGCCATGTGCTATTTGCAAAAACCGGGGAATCACTTTCCCAAGCAAAACCACTTACTCGTTCCGGAACCAGAAAACAGTCTGTATCCAGTCGTCCCGCGCAACCCCTAGTCAATGTACCACCTCCCTTCAGCCAGTCACAAACCGCCAATGTCGCCTTTGAGCCTGGCTCCCTCCTAGCGAAACGGAAAGGGGATGCGCAACTATGAAGCGTCGCGCTTGTTCATATAGCTTTGTCCTTTGTCTGATTGCGACTTGTCTTAGTTGCGGGCCATGCTTGTATACCATGTCAATGGATGTACGTATTGTACTTTATAAATACTATAGATGTGAGGAAACAATCTGCGGATATGAAAAGCAAATTGACAAGAATGTGGTAACAATATGCACGTAGACATCGATGGAAGGTCAAACCACCGTCTTCTGTTTCTTTTTAACCGGCCCATCGTCATCGCCTTCCTTGACTTTGGGCTTGGGCTTAGGTTTAGGTTTAGGCTTTTCGTCATCAACGTCCATCGCATCGTTTTCGTCATCTTTCTTTGATTTAGACTTGGCTTTGGGCTTGGCGGGTTTCTTCTTGGGTTCGTCTTCTACGTCGCTCCCGTCCGCTTGGGCCTTGGACTTCTTCTTGGTGAGCTTCTTCTTTCCATTTTTCGCAGCCAGCGCCATCTCCCGGTCACCGCTCGCGTCTGATGCCGTGACTCCGCCTCCAGACTCAGACTCGCTCCCGCTGGGCGAACCCTCGTCACTCGACGAGGCCTGGAAATCTTCGTCTAAACGAATATTATCATCAGCAAGGCTAAGATGTGCGAGCGTTCGACTAACCTTCTTCGCTGTCATCCTCATCCCCACCAACTCGAGGCTTTGGTCGTTCGTCACCACTACTCGCAACGCTCTGCATCTCCTCATCCGAGTCGCCGCCGGCAGCGGCCATCATCATATCTACATCGGCCACCATCTCGTTCTTAATCTTGACCTTCTTATCCTTGAGAAAAGTCTCCACGGGTTCATGCTCCTCTTTGTTGATCGAAGTAAAGGTGTATTCTGGCCCACTCTTGGTAACGATCTTGAAGTCAAAAGTACGCGCAGCACTGGCGCCCATACTTGCGCCCACGCGAGAAAAGACGCATTGGTGGATGTCAGACAGCTCGACGAGTGTGGGCTGTTTGGACACGAAAAAGATGTATTTTTCCAGCATGAATAGGTCACCTTGAACAGCTTTGAGATTGGCTTTGATGCCAGGATGCCCGTCACGGCTGCCGTTGCATATATTTAAAAACCAGGAAGCATGAAGAGAAGCAGTAACTTTTTACCTTTGAAAGGTGCCCGAACCAATGATTTTCTTTTTTGACAGCGCACGGAAGACACCTGACACGACCTCGAACGTGGGGTCTTCGTAGTTCTTTTTCAATCTATCATATTTCGCGATCTCCTCTCTAGTGTAGGATAACTTAGCCAGAAGCGATAATAGCCGGTCAGTTGTGAACGCACTCAGACATGTTAAGTTCGGCGGTAGTCTCTTCCTCTCGCGCGAACTGCATGACCAGATACTGATATCTGGTCTGACCTTGTCGGATCGGCGTGCTAAGGCCAAGCTACTCGTGGTTGGGATGCCGTATTGAGAAAATGACAGATACTCACAATGAACAGAACATGTTGATCGTCCTTGGGGAGCAGGAATAGTCTTGAAATACTCGAATAAAGAATTTTGTAATCGTAAGTCTTTCCACGGAGCCGTAGAAAGTCGAGGAACATGTCCACGTCGTAACGACCACGAGGAGTGAGTACGAGCACCTCCTCGAAGCTCAAAACGAGATCGCCCGATACTTGTCCAATTTCGGCCTTGTCTTTGATGGCATCGTGGAAGGCTTGAGCTGCGCTGACTTCCTCACCGTCCTCGTCATCGGACTTCTGTGAGCCGGCTTCCGAACCTCGAAGTTTTGTGTGGGTACCAGGGACGTAGAAACGGATCTCAACCATCTCATCCGGCACATTTCTTGATACCTTTTTACCCCCAGACGATGAAGGCACGAATTCGAGGGATACCTCTGTCCTCCCAGCAATGTTGGAATTGGCGACTTGCTTCAAAGGTAACTCAAAGGCGGTCTTATTTGACACTAGGAAAGCAAGTTCTTGTCCTGAATAGAAATGAGAACTGGCAGGCCATCTCGTAGGGCCTCTGAAAGCAAACCTTGAATATCGGTGACTCCCCAGTTCCACCCCTTGAATGTTACATCTTTCATCTCCAACGTCACGCCAAAGTGTTGCTTGAGTAAACTCGCGAGTTTGTCATGGTCCTATTATAAGAGCTGTTCGTTAGCTTCTCCCTTCAAGAACGAGGGCTTTCCGCGCACCTCACGCACGAAACCATCAAACGTTTCTCTCCGCCTGTCCTTGAGCCCGACTCTGAGTTGAAAATTTCGCGCGACGCGGAACCACTGTGCCCATTTGATCTCGTCTGCGGGTATCGCTTTCACTGCTTCGTTTTCTTCGCCTTTCCAGGCCATACCGCTACTCGCGAGTCGCAATTCTGGGGGTGGCCATGAGTCTGAAGACGCCCTTCACGGAGGATTTACTCACTACCGACTTCTGGTGATAAAGCATGATATATTCTGTCAAACTGGGTTGTAGCCATCACGGGCGAGGATCAAGATGGGTGGTGGTGGACGTGAAGTCGCGCCGGAGTATATGTAATCAACGCGTAACGCGTAGACAGTTACCAGTACCGGCAGTCTCTCCTTCTCTAGGCTTTGGCTCCGACATCCAATCGCTCGTGCTTTTCTAGTTCGAGTCGCTTGTTTCAGAGACAAGCCTCTGCTCATATATCCGTGGTCGCAGCGGCCACAGGAAGTGCCACTGATACCCCAAGGAAATACGAGATCCTCATGGACTCGACCCAAGAGCGAACATTTTGCAAATGGTGCGCTCATGTCCAGTATCGTTAGCCCGCATCCCTATTCCAAATCTCCAGGCTCAACACCAAATTGGAGGCTAATGGATACCCGCCTATGCGCTCGCTGGTGGAGGATCTTTCTGATGGTGTGCGCCTGATTCAATTAATGGTCCGTCGAACCCTTCTATCATGCTTTTGCAGTTCGGTTGTTCATCCTCGTCGCATCTCAACAGGAGATCATGGGTAACGGTCACCCATCCCCTGCATAATGTCGGGGCTCAAGTCACTTTCAGGAGATACCTCGCTCGGAAGATATAACAGGAATCCAAGAATGCGCGTTCAAAAGGCAGAGAACGTGAACAAGGCGTTGGAGTTCATCAGGCAGAGGGGTATAAAACTGACCAACATCGGTCCTGAAGGTACTGTCGTCTTGAACAACATATAGTACGACTCTATTGCTCAGCAAGATCGGGTACAGATATCATGGACGGTAACTTAAAGCTTATTCTGGGAATGATATGGACCCTGGTCCTACGTTTCACCATCGCAGACATCAGGTGAGTGGGCGTGCAAACACGGGGTAACGATTGTCTGACAGTCACTCTAAGCGCGGAGGGTCTCTCAGCTAAAGAGGGGCTTTTGCTCTGGAGTCAGCGAAAAACGGCCCCGTATAAAGAAGTCGATGTTCAGGACTTTTCTGTTAGCTGGTCAGATGGACTTGCACTGTAAGCGTTCGCCTTTCTTCGCCCAAATCTCCAACTCATCCTTTCAAGATGTGCCCTAATTCATTGCCATCGCCCGGATCTTCTAGATTATGACAAGCTGAACAAGGTATGGGGTTTCTTTTCCTTTCATTTCCCAGGAGTGACATCAACTCAGTCAGATCGACACGGAAATACGCGCCTGGCATTCCAGGTTGCTGCTGATCATCTTGGTATTCCAGTCAGTGTTGTCTTATCTTGAGTTGGCGCCGCTTTTGAGGTCTCATTTCCAGCAACTGCTCGAAGTCGAAGATCTGTGTGACTCGGACCGCCCAGACGAACGTAGTGTTATGACTTATATTGCCAGTTATTTCCATGCTTTCTCCACAATGGGTCAGTTGACGTGTTCTCGAGGATGTCATTATTCATAAATCACTTATATAGATCAGGCGGAAACTGTCTCCCGTCGCGTTGAAAAATTTGCGGAACTCATGCAGTCGGTGTGGACAAGCAAGAATGATTATGCGCGCAGGGCTCGCAATGTTCGCTGGGTTTGCGGATCTCTTTCGTTTCGGTCTGACTGTCATCTATAGTTACTTTGTGCACTGGCCGAAGTCCAGGAACAGTGGAGAGCAAGTAGATTCACGGGCACATACGCGGATGCCAAGGGGCAATCCTCAGCCTTTACGACATATAAACAGACGACGAAGCGCACTTGGGTCACAGAACGACAAGATGTCACCACCCTTTTTGGTAATATCCAAACGAAACTTCGGACGTATGGATTGAGGGAATATGTCCCTCCTGTTGGACTCGCACTTTCGGTAAGCAGAACTGAACCTTTTTTTCATCCCGCGCTCACTCAAGATCATTAGGATATAGACAGTGCATGGAATGAGGTACTAGACTCAGAGGAAAAGCGCTCTCGATCAATAAATGCACAAATACGACAGTATGTACACCGCTGCGCGGTGTGCTGCGACATCTTACAATTCCTAGGATCAAGGAATCTCTTCGAAAACAGTTTGCAGATCTTGCCAACGATTTCTCGCAACGCCTACACGGCGTCTCGCTTGACCTGGCAAGCGTCGAGGGCCCGCTAGAGGTTTACCATACCATTTCCTTCGGTTTCTTTGTTTGACCAAGGTCTTTGTCTCCCTCAAGGAGCAACAAAAGCAAGTTCGGAAGATACAACTTCGAGTTCCCGGCTTAGCCGATGCCCTGGCTCGTGTAGCGAAGGCTGAGAAGGATTGTACTGAAGCCAATGTCGAGGAAAACGACTACACCGTGTTTACTTGGCAAGATCTCGACTTTGAACTCGAACTAGTCACTCAAGCCATTGCTAAGAAGATCTCTTTCATCGACAATCAAGCGCGTATTTCTTCTCACTGTTTTCTGTTTCTCGTGTCGTGAAGTATACTGACGTGTGGCAGATTGTATCGAGGAACATGACCAACTTGACACCCGCCCAACTGGAGCAATTCGAGAGCACATTCCGGTACTTTGACCGAGACGAAACCAACACTCTCATCCTGTCAGAATTCAGTGCAGCCCTAGCCAGTCTTGGCATCATATACTCGGTGCGCTAGACCTTGGACATTGCAAGACGATGAAAATTCTGACAAATAAAGTAGGACGAGGACTTTGTATACATCTACGATCAACTGGTCCAAGACTACGGGGCAGTGACTTTTGAAGCTTTCATCAATCTTTTGGTATGCATTCGCAGTTGTATGGTATCTTGCTTCAAGCCACCGACGACAGTTTGACGTAGGTGGATATCACTGAAGACCAAACGTCGCCCGAACAACTTCGAGAATCTTTCCGTGGGATTGCAGGGAACAAGGTATGTTCTATCCCCATGATTATGCTGGTCGATGTGAGGATTCTTTGCAGCCATTCGTGACCGAGCTGGATATGAAGTTAGCTCAGCTCCCCGTCAGTGCAATCGATTATCTACGGGAGGTGCTGCCTTTGTCGGAGAATGAGATTGGAGAGCCAGAGTACGACTATGAAACATGGCTTCACGATGTATTTGCGTGACAGCCACAACCCTCACCGTACGTGAGATTAAGGTTACTAGAGACAGTTGCACAATATATGGCATACTGTACCATCTAAGATAGTGGTTTAGTGTTCAGAGTTTCAATCATCCATCCAGCATTGCAACCGGGTTCACACTGGATATTTTCAACATCTATCGCATTATGAATGCGGCGACACATCCAATTATTTTCACTATGGAATAATTTTAAGCGTCGAAAGTGATAGAGGCGCCGACCTTGTGGGCAGGGCCGGTAGGGGCAATGTCGTTCAGTCGTTGAGTATCCAGAGCAAGACCGAACGAGGCCTTGACACCTGGCCGGAGAGTCTGAGTGTAGCCTGTGTTCGTCATGAGTTGTATGAAACCTGTGTAAAGGTGGGCGGACATACCAAGAGCAAGGACACCTGAGTTGTTGATCTTAGCCTTGACGAACGCAGCAGAGTCAAGGAAGCTGAAGAAGAAAGGTTGGTCTTGTGGACGATACAATGCATGTCAATGAGACTTACGCCTTGGCACCGACTTCGAGAGCGACACCAGACGTTGTTGACTTGGTGTCGTAAACAGCCTTGGCACCAGCTTCGACGTCGGGACTGACACGGTGGTAGTAGCTCGCGGAGAAGATGTTCAAGTTGTTGAGACCGTGAACGGTGACAGCGTATTCAGGGGCATTGTAACCGATAGCAGCGGCATAACGAGTAACCTTGCCCTCGGTGACGTTATAAGCAGCCTCGGCACCAAAGAGGAGGCCGTCACGACCGAAGACGGTGTCGGCGGTGAAAGTGGGGCCCTATACATGAGATAAGAATAGACAAGGGGAAGGGAGAAGGAATGGAATGAAACCTTGAAGACGTCGAGAGTACCACGTGTGTGAACACCCGACTGCTTGTAGATGACGTTAAAGAGGGCGGACTTTGAGCCCTTGTCGGGGATCAAAGACGTGTTGAGATCGAGCTTCAAACCCTTGGCAATGTAATTTTCGAGCTCAATTTGGGACTTGAGGACGTTTGTGGTTGTCCAGGTCTCTGTGAAGACGAGGCCGTTCTTGGGGTCGGCATACTTTGCCTCGAGGTCACCAGTGATGCCCAGGGTCTTGGAGTCACGGTTACCGGCAACCTTGAAGGCAACCTTGGAGGGCGTCTTGGTCTTGACCTCGAGGGAGGTGCCGGAGAAGGGGTAGTCCCTGGACAACAAGTCGTTGGAGGACTTTCCGAGGTCCTAGAGGGACGGTGAGAGAATGTAGATGAGGAGAAGAGAGACCAACCTTCCAGGAGGGGGGAACGGGCTGAGGGAGAGACATGGTAGACGTGAAGGAGAAAAGCGAAAACGGAACGACTTTTCAATCTGCCTCCGGGTCGATTCGTGGGAATATTTTCAGTACCTCGACATGGGCCACAGCGCAAAACTACACAAACGAGTCCCAGTGAGTCCGTCCCCATCCAAGCTCTGCTGTCCACCCATCGTCCCCACAGAAAAAGACCGCTTCCTCATCGACCACCCAGCCAAAATCAGCGGCCCCATCAGCACCATCTGTTCAGTCAGCCAAGAAACGCGCCGGCTTGAAATCCAAGGCCAAGGCGAGGTCTGGCACACAGGGCACGCAGGGAGACCATGTTTTGGGTGGTGTAGACTATGTGACATTGATGTTGGGAGGTCGGAGAAAGGCAGCCGAGGAGGCTCTCAAGCTCCCAGCGGAGAAATCATAGACATACTTGACTACGTAATGCATATCCACCCGATGGTCTTGCAAGCTCCGAGCCTGAACTTGTCCTGCAAATGTTCGCTCCACTCCGCCCTACAGTTCTCCTCGCCAGAGTCCCATCCCGTGCAAGGGCACTTGCGACAGCTGCGCCCAAATTTCCTCTCAGGGACCACCTCCCTGCGTCGAGTTCACCTGTGTTGCCAAACCTCCAGTTCTTCAATTCCGTCACACAAGGATCAGCCCAGATACCCACCTACAGAGTACTAGATGGCGCCGGCTTCCCAATCGAAGGGGCAGAGCTACCAGACGTTCGTCTCTCCCCTCTCCCCCAACATCTCTTCTACTCACGGATCTATGTAGATCACCCCAGAGTTTGCTCGCAAGTTGTGCGTTCCCATGCCTGCGCTTAGTTTGACAACCCAACGTGACATTTACTCCCCAGATATGAAAACATGCAGCTCTTGCCAATGATGGACAACATCCTGTACAACGTCCAACGTCAGGGCAAGATATCTTTCTATGTACGTCATGTTCAACATTCATTTCCCAAGACGGATCTGATCAAACTCCCAGATGACCTCGGTGAGCCATTTCCTATTGACATTCGTAGAACCTCTGATCATTCTCCTAGTATGGCGAGGAAGCTACCATAATCGGCGCCGCTGCGGCTTTGGCCAACGATGATGAGTGTGTATTCTTGTCCATTTCCATCTTGCTGCTCCCTCACGTCACACAAGAGTACTAGGTGGGCGGGTTTTGTTGTGCCCCAGTACACCTACTCTAATCGTGAGCGAACAGGTCAATACCGTGAAATGGGCGTACTCCTATGGAGAGGCTTTGGCATAAATGCCGCAATGGCCCAGTGCTTCGGAAACCACGAGGACAAGAGTGGAAAAGGTCGACAAATGCCCATGGTATGCAATTTCAGCCTATTTAGTCAACCTTGCACACCAACCTCTTCATGCAGCACTTTGGATCTGTTGAACATCACTTTCACACCATCTCGTCTCCACTTGCAACTCAGATACCACAAGCAGCGGGTGTCGGATTTGCACTCAAGCGCGATCCGACAAGACGCAACAAGAATATAGCATGTGTGTTCTTCGGCGAAGGTGCCGCTTCGGAAGGTGACTTCCACGCCGGAATGCTTCTTGCATCGACAATTCCATCCCCAACCCTCTTCTTGGTTCGTAATAACGGTTTCGCAATTTCAACACCTGCGCATGAACAGTATCATGGCGATGGAATAGCCGCGCGTGGGCCTGGATACGGTGTTGAAACCGTCAGGGTGGATGGTAATGACATCCTGGCAGTCTTTAATGCCGTGAAAGAGGCACGTAGGCGATGCCTCGAAAGTGGGCGCGCTGTACTGGTCGAAGCCATGACATACCGCATTGGCCACCACTCGACGTCTGACGACTCGTTTGCATACCGTGGACGGCAGGAGGTCGAGAATTGGAAGAAAATCGATAACCCCATTACACGTTTCCGGCTGTTCATGGAGTCGAGAGGCTGGTGGAACGAGAATGAAGAGGAGGAGCTCAAAGCGAAGCTAAAGAATGATGTCATCACCACGCTCAAGCGGGCGGAAACACTCAAGCAGGGCGACCTTCGTGATCTGTTCACGGATATCTACGGGGGTGAGGAGCCATGGAATCTGGTGCGTCGCGAGTGCATACCTATACACTACTCAACTTATCCATGTCAATCACAGAGAGAGCAGAGAGAAGAGCTTGCCAGCCTTCTCAAGAAGTACGGAGAAGTATGGGAGCCCTGGCGGAAAGAGCTCAAGCGATTTAAGGACGAAGGCAAGAAGCTTGTTGACTGAGCTCGTATTGCGATGCATACCAAAGGTACCCTGCAAATTCAAAGCTGCAATGTAGTCCTTATTCAGTGTTGTCGCATTCATTGTCCCTTTACCGTACCCTGGATTACATGATATGACTTCACCATTCACTCAGGGGTACATAAAACTCGAGACTTGTATCTTTCTGGTCAGTCATGCATAGCACACACGCACACCACCACTCCCTCGAGGGAAACAATCCTCTTCGTGGTACTGACTATATGGAGCATGCCCCACCCGACAACCAAGGTATTGTCGATGGCAGGGCCGAAGGTGTGCTAGTACGCATAGCTGTCGCCTCTACTCACCACCCACAGGTCGTCAGCCGCAGGGCAGCCCCGTCCTACTCGATACGGTCGTCGACCAAGATGCCTCTGCAGATAACGAAACAGACTATTTGACAGCGCAGAGCACAATTCTTGGAGCGACATCCCGTGATGTATATGAAGGTCTAGGTGTCCCTGCACAAGGCATGTCCAGCAAGGAACTCAGACACGACGGTCGATCTGGACGCAAGCGTCAGGGAGGAGGCGTAGAACAATTCGGTGAGGGTGTGGCGGGTGAGAGTGACAGAGGTGACGGAGCACGCAGAGTCGGTGATGCCAGCGAGAGACATTGGGTTGCAGGCAAGACAGAATTTCGAGAGAGTTCCTAAGGATGGTTTCCAGCATGTGACACAATTAGTGTATTGCTGAACAATGGGTGTTTTACCTGAAAGTACCTATGCTATGGAGCTTGGATGCGTAAGGACCATAAGAGAGCAATCATAAAATAATGTGCAGGTGAATAGAATAAAAATATCAGGGTAATAGTCGACCATCTGCGGTCGTGCGGTAGAATAGACGGAAGGAAATGAACGGTTCTTTAACTGAAGGCCAAGGTACCTTGACCGCGTTCTGGGTCGCGCATCCTGTTCACCTTAACACTGTTTCCAACTTGAATATTACCCATATCCTGGGGAGTGATCAGGATGTACTGTTTCTTGTCGGATGCATTTGCAGTGTCAATCTGCCCCTCTAGTAAGACACATAAAAGAGTAAGATAGCACTGAACATACTATCATACGCATGCTGATGCGGCGGTTGACAGCATCCATGAAAACATCGAATTCATCTGAGACTTTGTCAGATGACAGCGGCAGAGAACAAGGTGCTTACTTACCAAGACAACGTATTGGACAACCAATGGAATCCCACAAAGATAAAAGCAAACAGATAGTCGAGAATGACTTCTCGCCGCCACTAAGAGACCGAGGATCTTTATCCCTCCCTTGAGTCAAGGTCTGGTCATCGGTTTGAACCTTGAGTTGTAGAGTCTGATTAACGTGGTCGAACAAAACTTTGCCATAGTAACCCCGCTCGGAGAGATGATACTGGAACACAAGTTTGCAACGGAGAGCGATGTGACGTCGGAATTCATGCCATCTATCCAGGCGAATCAAAAGAGAGTTCCTCAATGCCTGGGCGATTCGTGAGTATACGTCACCCGAATACAAAGTCAAACATGATTGTACGTGGTTGAGACCAGAGAGGCTACGTATATCGCGATCGGCATTGTCGAGATCGGCCTTTGCCTTGTTTACTTCGATGGTCATCTCTTCAATGGTGGCACCATGTCTTAAGAATCAAGTTAGCGGGCAATCATCACTCTAAGTATGAAACCTACCGGCGCTCTCGCTCTTTCAGGGCCGCTTGAACTGAATCAAGTTGACGCTGTACCTCGGCCACTTTGCGGGGATTTTCGACTCTTTCACAATACTTCTCTGCGTGTTCCGACCAGCTGGTAAACTCTTCCTGAAGAGTTTTCGCGACAACGTCAATGTCAGCGACCTTTTTTCTTTCGGTTTCGAGTTTCGTCTGATAGAATTGTTGATTCTTTTGTGCCTCCAGTCGATTCCCTACAGCCTCCTCAATTTTGGCCTGCACGGAAGCCGATCTTAAACTAGGCCATGCGGCAAACATTGACGGGTACTAACCATGATTTCACTGCGGTGCTGCTCAAAGTTCTGAATCTGTTGTTTAATACCATTCATTTCCCTCAAAAGCGAGGTCTGTTGTTCATCAATAACAGCTTTCCGCTCTGCAAGATCGGTAAATTGATTTAATACAGAAGCTTTTTCAGTCTCGGCGTCCTGTAAGAGAGTTGGAAAGTCAACACGAACACAACGGGTAGAGCAAGCTAGGTACGCACATCTTTTGCATTCTGTAAGCCCGAAATTCCGGCTGGCATTTCTTCATTGGCCTCTTCTTGGAGTTGAGTATGTGATGTCTTTGCTGCTCGCAAATTCTCGTGGGCATTTCGCTCCAACGACTAAACCATATCGTTGTCGCGGTGTTGTGATAGTCATATCCAAAGACTTACGGAAAGCATCTCGATCTCGCGAGATACGTTGTCATAGACTTGACGGTACTGGTTAATCTCGGCTTGGGTACCTTTGTACTCTGACTCAGCAGCCTGTAGATGCTTCTCCCAATCACTAGCGGGGGGGTGAGCTACATTGGCGATGAAATGAAAAGCATGCACTTACCGACGTGCCGTAACCAGATCACTCGTCGTGAACAGCATGCAACGCGAATCATTGGCCTTTACCCTCGGCAGATTGATGGACGAGCCACCTCCCTCTCTAATTCACCCGCGCGGTGAGTGGCAGACGGTATAAAGAACAAGCGGGCACGTACGGGTATCTAGTCACTCGCATGTGGTCGGCGGTCCACGCAACACCACCCCCACCAAAACCTTTAAGGATATCATCACCGACTTTACGGTCTACCGCAAGCACTGTCCTTTCAATGTTTGCCGAATTAATCAGAACTCGAAGCACGTATGGGTCGGAAACCTGTCCCAGCCAGAGATTACTACTATCGTCATTTTATCTCAGGAGACAACCCACATCAAGAGCGCGCAAAACAGTGAGGACATCCCCACGTGGCTCACCAGCCCTATAGTCAAACAAATCTTTTTCTGAGATGATGACGTTGACATGGGAGCTGATAGATAAATTAGCATCATGCGCGCAAGAGGCATAAACAAACGGAAATACTTTTTTGACTGGTCCAGCATCTTTTTCAACTGCAATCGGTCTCTCGCATCCGTACACGCGAAAGACATCATTAAGTTTCCCAGCTGTGCTCTCAATAGCTGCGCCCACTTCTGATCCTTAAGCTTCACATATAAGCCAAACGGCCCAACGGGGGTGTCTCCATGCCATTGCATCCTGCTGATAGTCTGCAAGACGCCCTTGATATCATAGCCATACGAAGCTAGACTGTTCTTCTCTTGCTCTTTGCACTTGTTGATCATGGTCTGACATTCAGTGATTCGTTCTTGAAGCTGCTGTCGCTTGCCTTCAGCGGCTTGACCTTTCAACTTGACCTCATCCATTTTGTTAAGTTTATCGCGTTTTTGTTCGATAACATCCTTGTTTTGTCGATCAGCTTCCGCGACAGCTTCTTTCGCGGCGTCGATACGACGGTTAATTTCATCGCGCTTCGCCTGCGTATGGGCCTCCAAGCGGCGGGCTTCCTCTACGATTTTTTCATCATACTCCTTGATGGACCTGTTCAGAGCCGTCAGGCTAGAATTCATCGCATTTTGGTCGTTCTAAGAAGAAACCATCTGGAACAGTGCTTGAGGCTGCTAGATGAGATGACACCCACTTTAAACTCGGTAAGCTTATTCTTATTGACTCGCATTTTCTCCTGAAGTTCATTACGCTGAGCGTTGAGATGATCGATGTTGCCGAGCTCGGAGTGGTCTTTCTCGTAACGCTCGACCTCTTGGGAAGCAAGTCGGAACTGAGACTAACAGAGAAGAATCGAGTCGTCTTATAGTTTAGCTCTAGAAACGACGGGCGAACCTCCGCTGTTTCAAGTTCAGCCTCGATACGCGGCAGACGGCGCTCGGCCTTGGCCAAGTCCTCAAACTTTGCCTCCATCTCCTATATAATCAAAGTTGATAGCGTCACGACATTAGAAGCAGGAAGACTTGCCCCTTGTTTAGCAGCTACATGAGCCCATGCAAGCTCTTTCTTGAGCTCGTCGGCTTTAAACCGCTGTTCACGAGCTTTAGAAGCCTCTTGAAAACGTGCGGTGGCTTCCTTGAACGCTGCACGAAGGTCTGGGAGGATCTGCTTCTTTTGATGAAGTAACTTCTTGGTTTGGTTGATGTTGTCCAGGCAAGTGTCATACTCTTCGCTGAGTTGGCTTAGTTGAGTCCCACGAAGGAAGAACTAGCGGACGGTATGACAAACAATGCTGTCAGCATATCGTGAAACAACACGAACCTTGTATTTGTCAGAAGGGTGAGAAGCATTCAAGAACTGCCGCGCAGCATCTATAAACATTGATGAATAGCCGGCAATACCCCTGATCGCCAGAATCTTGCCTTGAGTAAGAACATTCATAGGATTATCAACCTGAATGTTCATGTGATCGCAGATAGCAGCTAGCTCGTCTCTCTTGTTGGAGATGAGGGTACCGTCCTTGCTCATGATTTTCCACGAAGAAGAACCTTCCCGCGTGAAAGCACGTCGAATGATGATACTTTTACCATACTCTTTGGGCTTGTAAGCTTCTTCACCTTGGTTCTTAAGCACGATAGTGACTTCTGCCTTACTGCACAAAAGTGTTTGCGCAACGGGATAGAGGAAACCAGGGTACGACTCACTGCTGACCCTCACGAATGAACGATTTGAGTCCACTACCACGACCAGTAGAAACGGATTTGCCACCAAGAGCGACCGTGATAGCAGACAAAACGGCACTTTTCCCACCTGATAGGGGCAAAAGTCAGCGACGTGCTAGAATAATTGAAGGCCAGCAAGCGCATATAACCTACTTCCGTTATGTCCTTGGGGTGCATGTCAGTTATCGTTGTCCGCCTAGTCTAGTGAGTGGCTCACCAATGATGAAATTAACCTGGGGGCCGAATGCGAAGGTCAAGTGAGCATGGCACATGAACTGCTTCATCTCGACAGACTCGATGATACCATGTTCCGCAATATTCTCGAGGAGACTGTCAGGTGTATGTTTATGACGGACATGGAACCACATACACCAATAGTATTGCGGCGCTGTTCGAGCTTGTGACGAATAGCCTCACCGTGGTCCTCCTCGAACCTCTTCTCTTCCTCTTCGTTTGGCTGTTCATCGTGGTGGAGGTCCTCTTCCTCGTCATCTTCGTCACTATCATGTTCTTCGGTCTTGGTCTCCCCCCTGCCATTGGCAACTGGCTTCCTCTCACGTCGTAGGGACGAGGCGGGAACCTGAACGACTTCGTCGCTGTCCTCCGTTCTGGCACGTTTGGACGCTTGGGATAATTCGGGGGCATCGTCATCACTGTCGACGACATTCTTTCGCTTTGCCATAGCGAGCAGCGGGGAAATGAGTGAGAAGGAATGAGAGAGAGAGCTAGGCGCACGCGACGCGACGCGCCAGTGAGCGTCAACAATGCCAAATAATCTAGCCACGTGATCTAAGCCGAACTCCGATCCGATGGATGGTCATCGCTGTCGACGACGACGAGCTTGAGGGAAAAGAGGGGTTGATCGACGGTTGCACGGATTGAACGTAACAAATAGTTCTGATGCTGAGAATTGTGGAGCATACTAGTAGTGAGAAGTAACTATATGCTAGCCGAAATTGCTCCCTCTGTCACACGGGGATTGGCGGTAACCAGCTTGGACCAGTCGACGGTTGACCGCCTTTATAGGCTTCTTTTCGCTGCTCGTCGCCTCATTTTCCTCTCTCTGAGCCATCCTCGGGCTCCGAATCGATACTTGTTGCCTCTCAGTTTGACGAGGCTTCCACTCTCTTGATACCAGTCCATCCTTGTCAGGAATTTAGAAAATACCACACGCTATCCAGATACCCTTCCCGGCTAGCAGCGTTCGAAAACCAGCAGAGCCGGATCCGAATAGCAGCTAGGCTACAACATGTACGTCGACCAGCTTTACATCCCGCGTCACCGATTTACCTCACTTCCCAAGGTACGATAGAGGAAATCCCCAATCTGGTTCCAGAGTCGGCCCTGGCTTTATGCCTGGCGGTATGTCCCATCCCGCCCATGCAATTCCCTTGGCAGCTCCCCGGCCTGGATACCCTGCACCTGTCGCCAACCTTAAGATCTCAAGTCCGTCGCCCTCAGGTTCTCCTTTAGTCCAATCACCGGAACCACCGCAGATGGGGCAGGTCCCTCAGGCGCTCCGCATCGTCCGCCCGCAGGCAGACACGGGCACTCCCCGTATGCCCCCGCCAATTTATCAGACAGCTGTTCCTAGACCATCTGTACCGAGCACGCCTCACCCCCTTCAACCACCGATGACCCCCATTACACCAGTTTTCGCTCGCCCTTCAAAGTCCCCAGCTCCGCCGGACGTCAAATTCTCGGAACGCATCATGCGTGGCAACTCTGAAGATAATTTGTTGCCAAAACGTGGGGAACGTGGTGATGATTTCTGGAGGAGATTCAGTATGGTTGCTAAGGAAGAGAAGAAACCCAGGTAAGAAAGCATTGTGGTTGTGAGGCCGTCATATTTAATACATCCCCTAGTTCTTGGTTGATGAAGACACAGAATGGAACCAGCCGCCTATCGCGCTGGGTCTGGCTGATCGGCTTGATCATGCTCGTCGTGGGTGCTTTCCAAACAGCCTAGTACCAGATTTCTAACCTTTTCTTTTTCTAGTGCGCTGGAATCGGAATCGGACTCTGGTATTATATCTCACACACTAGCACCACTCATCAGCTGCCCACCGCTGTCGGTGGCAGCGCGAACGAAACCGCTGGTCCCAGTTCTCCGACAGCAGGTGGTCATTCATCTTCCTCGTCTCCTCATGTTACACCTACCTTCACCCTGGTGCGCCGTAACCCGGTACCGGATCCTACACCAATGGCGTTTACACCCGTAAAGGCAAACGTTTCGGGGCACAACAAAAAACACTGGCTTCGCAACTTCTGATATCCCCATTATTAGGAAACACTCCTAGGCACCTCGCAGTTCTCATTCCGACCATATTCATCAAACACCATCACTCCATGCAGTACTGCATTTCCCCCCGGGATTCATCGGGTTCAGTCCGACTCTCCGACTTCTTTGGAACGACGTCTACCTAGACAGGTGTCCTGTCCTCTCGTTTAATCATCACCACATTGATTAGGTTTGTGTTTATTTTATATTTGATTGAGGCCTTACTTGGTTACATCGTCTATATCCTTGGAATTTTCAAGCCCTGTCACGTTAACCCTGTCTCCACTTTGTTTCTGTTCGTCCTTAAGTGGATCCACTGGCACCTTTACCTCGCCGTTGAAGTTCGCATGGTACGGCACCAATTCTGGTTCGAATTGGAGTTCTTCAAACATCATCTACTGTCGCTGTTTATTTGTGTCCATTTTGCTAGCAGCTTTCATTTCACCGAGCAATGACCAGCCGCCCGATGGCATATTCACGATCTAAATCGAATTCTTACAACGTCGTAAGCTAAAGCTAAGAAGCTCTAGATCCCGAGCGTGTACAAACTTCATTAACAGTGTGATATGCAACTAAAGTGTCTAGGGTACTGATTCTAGCAAAAACGTGTGACCATGGCGTGTGCGAGCAATCAGTGAATAAGTATCGGCAGCGTGACGAAAAGCTAATCGAAAGCAAAGTATAGGCAACATCATGCATCATCCACGGAGCCTCGTGGCGGGTTGTTTCTGTCTAGAACCTGGCGTTGCTTTGGCAATTGGAATGTCCTCCACGATGTCCACTTCACCTTCAGACAATGCCTCTACTTCCAATACATCCCCACTTCTTCCCTTACTCGCGTCTCCTCCTCGAACCGTTTTCTCAGCCTTCCACTCCTCTGAAAGCCGTATGATACGGGAATGCAGATTGTCCCGGAACTGTGGAATTTCGTGGTCCTGCCACATCTTCTTACGTTCGGAGCTTGGAATGGTACCTCTGGTCTGTCCAATGGAGTTGTAATGTCACCTGGCGTGAATAGCGTGAATAGCACGTACGGTGAGAATTTTCTCCAAAAATTGTGACGGAGCGCTCATGAAAGCTTTCATGAAGTGAAGGAGGTATATTCCGCAATCCCAGCTATTTGGTTGAACAGGGACCTGCACACAGATGAGATATCGTGTCTGAATGAGGGCGGAAGATATATACCTGAACTTGTTTGCCGACTGCATCGCGCACTTCGCCCAAGTTACGTTTATCCATCGCCTCCGATGCAAGATATTGTTTGAGGACTTTAATGGCTTGGGGATGTCGAGTACCAAGGGAATCGAGGGTAAAAATGTAGGTCCTGGCGAGACGATGTCCAGAAATCAATGAGAATACTGACATAGAGCAACATACTGAGCAGGCAAATCCCCGGACGAAGACTGTGTTACAGCCAGCATATCGTCCACCTCGGCTTCTTGTTGTTGGTCCTCACCACTGTCTTCGTTGTCCGCGACAACCGTCGGCTTCACGTCTCCTGGTTTGGACATGGATCCATAAAACTGGTCAACCGGCATACATGACGATGGCTTTGACGTCAAAGGCTCCAGTGCTTCAGTGATCTCACATGTCGGATTCGGAACAGCGGCAGTGACAGAGATATCCGGGTCGACGTCCATGCTATCCGAGGGTGGATACGTCAAATCTGGGGATGAGTCCCGAATTGGTGCCTCGGAGAACGTAGCGGAAACGGGCTCCGACACATTGTCAGAGACCGTGATAGCGACGTCATGCTGGTCATCGTTTCCGATCGGGCTATGTGTCGCTGTGCGTGCAGCGTCCATGGAAGATGTATCAACTTCAGCTTCCCCTTTGGCAACCTGCACCGTGGCGCTCGATCGGTCCAGCGATACATCCGTAAGCACGAGGTCAGAAATTGCAGTCTCGACATCGGCTTCAGCACGTTCCTGTTTTTGCTTTCGTTTCCGGGTCATTCGTGTATTAGAAGGGCGAGAAAGTAGAAGAGGTCGTTCTAGGGTATGTCCAGGTTCGTATATGATAGCGAGGTACCAATGGATACTAGAAGTAACATGAGTGAACAGCGTGGAAGTTCAGCGAAGGGAAGTACTTCTCGTTGATGGGAACGATGACAAATTTCTTCTCGAATAAATCAACTTTGGAGGTCCACTTACGCACGCTTTTATATCCATCCTCTGGGCTACGAATAGGATAAGCTATGAGGAGAGGTGGCAAACTAATGAAGAGCTTCAACAAACTTTTTTCTGTTGTTAAGCTTCTTGTAGAAGAAGGAACTGAAGACGTGAATTTGGTCCGCCAGCGCTGGGTCCTTCCCACGAAGGTCATTAAGCCAAAGCCTGGAAATTTCAGGATACCTGACTTGCGGTTAGTGGGGAAAGCTTACTTGAGACCGAACTCGATGAGGGTATCATTGAGGTATTCTTCGGGTTGCAACCTCCTGATATCACTCTGCATAATGCTGAGCGCTCCAATCCCGGTTGGAGGATACATTAGAACACTGGTCAATGATTTTGAGACAGATTGTCACAAAGGACGTATAAAGCTTACACTTCGTCGGGTTCTAACTGAGCCAGTGGTGGGGGTGGGAGTGAAGTCCTCGAAGACCGGATTGCGGACTGTCTCGCAGAGCGACGGTGAGTCAGAGATCCACCTGAATTTCTGTTGAAAGGTTTGCTGACAGAAAAAAGGTCAGAAAGTATTTGGAGTCGATTTACTTGTCTTACTTCTCAGGACAAGACGTCCGCGTCTTAACGGAGATCGAGGAACCAGGTGTAACAGACCGGACTGGTACCGATGGTTCGTCTACAATGCTTTCGCTGCGATCTCCTTTTCCCTTTCTGGACTCTGATCGTTTAAACATCTCAGCACATTGGAATGCATACTGCCATATGCTCTTGCCCTTGGATGGCCTAGGAAAATTAATGATCATACTTCA
The DNA here is from genome assembly GCA_038093195.1 of Boletus fagicola. Taxonomy (NCBI): domain Eukaryota; kingdom Fungi; phylum Basidiomycota; class Agaricomycetes; order Boletales; family Boletaceae; genus Boletus; species Boletus fagicola. The sequence continues at coordinate 25,818 of JBBPRX010000051.1, forward strand.
ACGCAAGACAACATTTTCGCTAACCCAATGATTTCAACACTGGAATCTCGAAATGCCCTTCTGATGTCAGTGACAAACATCTGGTAGCTCGTGATGGAGAAACCTCGATCGTCCGCAGTTGAGAAGAGAAACGTCAATACTCCCTTACCGCGATCCCTCCCTGTAATACACATACAAGAAATTAGTAAGACAATGAGAAACCTGACTCGGTGCCTACATACCTCCCTTGAATCCCTCGAATCTGCTTTCAGCTTTTTTCCATCCTTGGCCCTGTGTAGTAATAAATTGAACCACGACATTTTCTCTCAATCGTTCGGATGGGTCATTTACGATCTAGCAGGATTATCATCGCTGAGTAAGTGAAGTGGAGGAGAGAGGAACATATTACCATCACCGAACAGACATCTCTATCGACCTTAAAGTCGATGTTTTCCGGAGGTGACCGACCCCACGTTACCCTTATCTGTTGCTGGGCAACTTCATATACTAGCTTAAGAGGTGCAGACTCGGGATATTGGAACAGGTGATGACCTAAACACCACGCCTCCAGTGGGAGAGTTAGAAGCTTTTCCTTCCCACGTGTAGAGTTCACGAAGTTGGACGAGGAAGTTCCAACGTGATCATGCACGCTTGTGCTTCTTTGATTTCCAGGTGCACTCTAGCAGGAACGCCTTGAGATACGAATGTTCGTCTAGTCGTCACCTCGCGCTTACCTCGGCCTTCTTCTTCATCCTACCGATAATCGTTCCGGTTGTCAAGTCGATGGAATTCACGGTGGGGCGTCGTACGGCTGCTGGTGTGTGTGCAGGTACACCCTCAAAGAGTATCCTACGTTCGGTCACGATGTTTTGAGGTATCTCCTGTGATTTCTTGGCATTGAACGGCCAACCCATAGGTGGAGTGGGTGTGAACTCTTCAATTTCTTCTGAACCTTCTGAACCTTCCACAACAAGTTCGGACGATTGTGGAGCGCGACCCTTCCCTTTATCCAATATAGATGACCTGTACTCTGCGGGACGAGTTTCGAAGGGATGAGGACGAATGGGTCTCTGAGGCAGCAGGCATATTGGATCCGGAGACGACGATTTGGCAGGACGAGAGACACGTACGCCGAGGTCGTCAGAGCTAGCTCCGAGATCGATAATCTCAGCGTCGTTTAAGACAAGATTGCTGCGATTGTTAGCCGACCGAGACGGTTCGATCACTTGAATGTCGGGTTCAGAAACGTTGCTAGGAGTAGGTTCCCTAGCGTAAGATATCGATGCGCCGTTCGATATTACAGCTGAGGAAATACTAGTATCGAGTTTTTGGCGTTTCCGTGCACGGGAGTCAGCGGTATAGCTGTACTCGTCGGAAACCTTTGCCAAGAGAGTCTGGCGCACGTTGGGGTTGCCTGGATGGCGATGTTTGGAGCCGAGAGTGTTACTCATCCGATACGGATTATCTTGAGGACGCCGACGAGATGGAGGTTGGAGATGCTGGTGGGTAAGAGTCAGGTGGTGTGTAGTGGATCACGATTGCGAGCTGCTTCTCACTTCACCGGTAGCTGGGACCGATATTGGGGTTGGCGGATTTTTCCAAAGATATCTGCAAAAACTGAAGGGATGGATAAAAACAGGATACGAGGCACATACCCCGAGGTGCTAGAGGCATCCCTGTGGTTGATTGGGCCACGAATTGGCTCAGAGTCGCGCACCATCACGGACCTGTGTCTGTCAGGGCCGGGTCCTGTCGTGGAGCGCGTCAAAGGGTGCTCTTGATCGTATCAGAAGAAGTCAGAATCCAGTGATTGTGCGTCGTGCAGTAGGGGTCAAAGCTGAACGCGGGAGTGTCGCTTGTGCTCGACCCACTGGCATGCGGCCAAGCCTGTGATTGTAACAATGTTGATTTGTCGTAATCCTCCCTGCTACCTACTAGTCACGACTAGTACTGTACAAACGTCTTTGCAACTCAGAAAGCCTCTTAATTTAGTCTACTCCCCGAGCAACTTCAGCAAGCGATAAAAATCCGCAACCAAGTACAAACTCCCTGTGAGGACGACCAATTTCTCTTCCGTGTGGGCAGCCTGTCCGGCCTCCGTCCACTCCAACGCGCTCTGCAGCTGACAGTCCACAGGAAGGTCATTTGGTGCAGCCCACACATCTTCATCTCCGAGTTGGACTATCTGCCGGACTGTGTCTCGTATTTCTAAAGGCGCCACGGAAGTCACCCACGGCATACCCTCTGGGGGTGTAAATCGCAGGGCCGCAATCCTCACTTTGGTCGTGGAACGTTCGGAGTCATGTGGCAACAAGATTGGAGACAACGTGTCGAAAGGTGCTTTCGGTGGTGAATGAGAGAGTGCAATGATGTACGCTATATGCAATTTTGACCCTGGCTTGAGTCGAGCCACAAGCTCGGAGACGTAAGCGGCGAGAGTTCCCGCAGAAGCGGCATTGTGAGCTCCGTCCACCAAAACGACCGACGGATCAAGAGTCGAGCCTACCGTCACAGGACGTGGTAACGTGTGGAAGGTGAGCCTACCAGGCCAAGAAACACCCCCTACTCCTGCACGAATAGTTTCGGCTGTGATCCGGTAGGAAAGGTTGTCGAGAATTGTCTGGACTGACGTGTGTGTCATCAAGGTAGATATGACAGTCAATGACAGTGAGAGGTTATCGAGTTGATGAGTGCCATGCAATGGAAGTTTGGCATGAATCGGGGAAGTAAACGGGGCGGAATAAAACTCGATTGGTTGTCCTGGAGGAGAGATAAAAGGTCGCTCTGAGGGAGAGAAATGGTATTCCTCGTCCAGAGGCCATGGATGGACAGGCGTGCTGATGATGAAATGGCCACGTATCTCTAGGCCCTCGACGACGCGTCTGGCGGCGACCTCGACCGTTGGATATCTTTGTGCGCCGAGAACGAAGGGTTTTTCGGACCTTGCAATTCCGGCTTTGTGTTCCGCAATGGCCTCGACTGTATCTCCGAGAAATTTTTGATGGTCTAGATCGACCGCTGTGAGGACGGACACCAGAATGCAGTCGTCCGGAATGACGTTGGTTGCGTCGTGTCGACCGCCCATTCCGACCTCGACCACTACTATATCGAGCTTGGCAGCTTCGAATATCTGCAGTGCTGAGAGCGTCAAGAGCTCAAAGGGGGTGGCAGCGGTATTGAGGTGCTGATCTGCGGCGATGACAACACTGTGCGCGTGGTCGTAGACGGAGGGTGAAACAGGCTGGCCATTGATGAGGATGGCGTCGTGAACGGAGACGAGATGTGGACTGTTGAATCTGCCAACGGAGAGTCCAGATGCGTGTAGAATGGAGGCGATGATGCTCGTCACACTCCCCTTTCCGTTTGTCCCTGCAACGTGGACCGTTGGTCTTCTAAATGGCTCCAGGTGCGCTGCAAGTCGTCCAATCCGTTCCAGACCGAGATGAATGGACATCCTTTAGTACGTGTACACCTCCCAACGGCGTCTAGGTTGCTTTGTTGGTCGACCACAAAGGAGTTCGGAACATGAAAGGTCTTTGTCCCCTCATCCGATATATAACCCAACCCCCCGTCTCAGACATGGATACCAAATTCTCTCCCAATGTACGAAACAGAGATCGACGTCAGTTCCAAACCTTTTCTTTCACTCGACGCCCCCGCTGACCACGGTGACCCCTCAGGACGCAATCAAACAGCTCCAGGCCGGCTCCACCCGTGCCCCCGCTGATTTGACACTCATAGCTCTCTCACCAGCTTGTACCTTAGAGCAATACCATCTGATCGCATCCGCCTTTTACACCGTCCTAGACGACGCCCATCTTCAGATCTCGAAGAGGGACAAGAGCCTTCCCTTCCAACAAGCCTTGTGCCTCGCGAGCCTGGCCTCCATCATCGCAAAGCACCTCTGCTCGGGCGCGCACGGTACCCTCCAGACTCTGGTGTTCCGTTGGGTCAAGCTCCATCGGTGGATCCTGTATCTCAAAACCGACTTCGTAGACCAAGAGAATGTCGAGCTTTCATTTCGCCTCCTCGCAAAGAGATGCATTGTCGACTTCCTGGGTATCTGCGACGATTCCTTCCTTCGTCACATGTTCGATCCCATCGTCGCATCACCGGGCATCATCGCCACTCTCTTTTCCCTGTGGCGTTTGGAGACCCAGGATCATAGGTTCTCTCTCCCAGTCGATACATCGTCCCACCCTATGTTTCATATTCAAGCAACCCTGGATTCATGGATGTGCGCGTTTGCGCAGCGAGAAAGGTGGGACTGGTCGGAGATCCATGGGTGGTGGCTAAATTCGTGTTGTAGGCATTCA
>JBBPRX010000052.1:0-29482 GCA_038093195.1 Boletus fagicola
ATTCCGTGCGACCCGGCCGAATATCATCATCCGGTTATTGGGTACTGACCGACACGTTTACCACGTTCTCCGGACGCCATTTCGACAAGCTATATTTGGGTCACTCGCAGTGCAATGCACTGCGTTCCGACGCGCCACGTTCTGAACGGATGTTTGCCGAAAATGGCTAGTTTAAAATGTTGAGACTGAGATCACGATGATAACATCGTCCCGGTCCCGGATTGACGGCCCCCCGAGTCCAACCGAACTCAGGTACTTATCTCAGTGCCACCCGCATTCTGCCAACCCGGATCCATGCGATAACGGTCCACACGGGCGCTTTTGAGAGTACAGCTATAAACAATTACCGATCAACCTGAGAAGCAGCTAAATATATCCGAGTCGGCCATTGTATCATACGCCAAAGCCTGCCCTGCAAACCACTTTCGAGGCCATGAGCATGCTATGGTCTGTACTCGTGCGCATTGGCTCATATGTACACTTCTACAAAGCATAGTGCGCCGCAGATGCTTTCACCCCAAGCCATGCCCTCTCAAATAATTCGACGACATCCTCCGACAGTGGGACCACGTTCGCTGAAAATGGAATCGGTAACTTGTCTTTCCCGGACGCCATGCATTTGAGACATACCAGTGACTAATGTTCGTTCCCAGTTGTTTCATGGATGTGGCACCCAGAATGACAGCATCGCCTTGTTCAAGGGTACTGTGATGCTGCGGCCAGCGTTGGCAGGCCCATCAGGGAGGGCGAGCCCATGTTTGTCCTGTCAAACATATATAAGGATACATTCATGTTCCCGTGATCTTCCGTTTACCAGCGCTTCCTTGAGCTCCTTTACTGCTGGAAGCATCGGGGCATATTGCAATCGCAAAGCCGATGCGAAGCGACATGCTTGCGGATCCCATCTTCCTCCCTTTCTTCCAGCCATGTCCTCTTCACTGAGGATCTTCCCAGCTAACAAGCCATCACTTATTAAAAGTCAGCGCGTAGCTTTTCAAAAATACATGGATACTAGACGAACGCTAGGGACGAGTAGGCATAAAACTTGATTCCAAAGTGCTATAAACAGGGAAACGACCTATATCTGTTCAAGTATCAGTCATCTTGGTTACAGCCAGAGTGCTCACTCGGCTTCTGCGGTCCGTTGAATAGCATTATATCCACCCTGATACACAGTGGGTCTCACCCGACCATGATGCATGATGGGTGGCAATACCCACGATTTCGGCAACCTGTTTCAGATAAAGATACATTATCGTCTAGATCTTTAGAGCAAACTTTCAGCTCACCTGCGAGGAACCGTAGTTGCTCAGACCGAACTGCTTACTGCGGGGATAGGTCGAATCCAGCACACAACATGCCAAGAGAATATACTTACAAATGACCTTCGGTGTACAAACCATTGATAGCTCGCATCGTTGTCTCGATTGGAACCGTGGGATCAGATACAATGTACGAATTTCATTTTTTCCGAGCGCCATCAGCGATTTATTCAAAGATTCCCTGATCCCCGCCTCAGAGAAATCGCCGTGCTGACTGGAATACACTCTATAAGGAACATGGGGGATAAGTCAACGGACTGCGGACGAGTGGGAAAACCGACTTTGTATCAACGACGCAGTTTCCAATGTCCATCTGGCTTAAAAATTAGAAGATATGAGCTGGACGAATGGGGTAATTGCCACGAGTCATCCAACCTCTTCGGAGGTCCCACCGCCATAGAGGCGGACAGTGTCGATTGTGTTGTAGCCATGTTCCATGTAACAGTTCACGACTGCTCGAGCGTCCTCCGTATGAATACGTGCGCCATTCGACTGTGGACCTTGGACGCCCAACTCACCTGTGCCCTTGACACCGATTGGATCAGTTGGCAAGCAACCCCAATCAACGGAAGGGGACGTACAAAGATGAGAGGAATTCGCGAGCACATGATGAAAGATCGATATCTGCCAGTGGAGTGTGTACCGCAAGTTTGATGTGAGTATATGATGGCTGTCCCGTGTTGTTGAGGCACACTCTTAATGGGTCTCTGAATTTGAATCAGGGATAATTTTGACTGCAGTATCTCGGACAGTACACGATCCGATCATTGTAGCCATGCAAAAGTAAAGGGGCATCTGCGCACCAAAAGTTTAAGGCAACGAATTTCAGTGGGGCTAATGGCGGGCCGCCGTCCCGGGTCTTCCCACGGTCATCATTACAACGTCCAGAAAGCGGACTCAAAAGTCTCAAACCTCTCCAACACGCCTGGAAAAACGAATAAACACGGCCTGGGGGGTATCCCAGGCCATCGTGGGGTTCGATTCTCTCTCATACCATCAGCTAGCCAGTAAAGTCCCTCGTCCGTTGGCCAACACAACGCTATCATAATGAACGCCGTGTACTATCAAGCTGTATGTAAATGCCATTGCCTGCGAGTGTGCGCTCTTTCACCAAGGCTGTCATATAGCCACGCCAGTTTGACATTCGTTCTGTCCCTATTCCAGCATTCTCAGACGGGGAGGTTTTGCTCAAAGGTGAGCTGGCCAGTTGTCTGGCATGTGAAACCAATCGGGATGCTAACTGGGCGCGTCAGTGACATGCTGTGGTATGTCCCTTCCGATCTGTGCATAATAAATCATCTTTATTAATCGTAACTCTAAAAGGTATCTGCGGAACTGATAATCATGTTCACCAAGGAGAATTCATCGCAAAATTCCCGGTACGTTTACTGCTTATCGTGCATGCAAACTGTCTCACTTTGGGCTGGCAGCTGATACCCGGTCACGAGGTTATCGGTACAATTGCGGCCGTTGGTAAGAACGTAACAGGTTTCAGGGAGGGTGACCGCTGTGTCGCCGACCCTGGGGTCACTGTACGTCACGTTTGATACACGATTACAAGTTGGACCCCTGATCGTGACTCTCAGTGCGAACAATGCTTCTACTGTCGACGTGGACAGTCTCTCCTTTGCGAGAACTTCAATGGCCGAGGTGTCACGATGGCTGGTGGATTCGCCGAATACGTTGTCTTGTGAGTAGTCCGCTGTACGATAACACGGATGTTCACACGGCTGCAACATCGACCTCAGTGAAGCCAAAAAATTGTACAAGATACACAATCTCACTGACGAGGAAGCGACCTTGATCGAGCCTGCGGCTTGCGCTATCCATGGCATGGATAAACTCAACCCCCCTGTCGGCATCGATGCACTTGTTGTTGGAGCAGGACCAACTGGTTTGATCCTTGCACAACTGCTCAAGTTGAACGGCGCTTCTAGAGTGGTGATTGCCGCAAACAAAGGCATCAAGACACAGATTGCCAAGGAACTTGGAGCGGCCGACGAGTATATCGAGCTGGATAGGAATGACCCCACTGCGCAATGGGAAAGCATTCGAGCAGATAACCCGTATGGGTTCGATGTTGTGGTGGAAGCCACTGGCAACGAAAAAGTAGCCAACGATTCAATCAACTACGTCCGCCGGGGTGGAACACTCATGGTTTATGGCGTTTACTCGAATGATGCCCGTGTACACTGGCCACCGTCAAAGATATTTGGCGACGAAATAAAGGTGAGGCGGATCTTGCGTCCTTATTCACAAGCATCACTTAGCATGTCGCTAGATCATTGGGTCATTTGCACAAACACATTGTTTCCCTCGTGCGGTGGCATACCTGGACAGTGGAAAGATCAACGTCAAGGGCATGGTGAGCAGTTGCTCGTAGCACGTGCAGAATCGTCAGCTGATGTCCGACTGCAGGTGACTGACCTGTACAAAATCAGTGAGTATCAACAAGCGTTGGACAAGATGAACAGTAGGGAGGCCCTAAAGGTTGCCGTGAAACCATGAGGCTGCTTGCATGTAACGGAGCTACTAGTGGATTAATGAATGAACGTTTGAACTTGTTTGACCTCTCGACTTGGCAAGAGTGTTGATCCGCGGCAAGCGGGCTCACTATAGGTACCACTCACCTGCATGTTCGCTGAAATTTATGTAATTACGAAATAAGCTGGCGCTGGTTTAGTTTCTAACGCGCATGAGGCTCGTTGGGCATCTTGTTAAGTCTTGACCTCCTACCTTGACAATGAGCGCAGTCATCAACGTCGTTGAAGAAATCCCCCTCAGCGGAGAAAAATACAGAGAAGATTTCCGAAAAGACGTCTCCGACCTTCCAAAAGTCCCGGCGCCAATGTAAGTAGCGCCGTCTGGACGATGTCCTTTCCAACAGAAGCTTCACTGCCACTTGAGCAGATACCGCCATGCTGCTCCGTCAGCGCCATGGCCATGGATGGATTTTGATGCTGATCGCAGCGAAGTCCGCCCTCTGCCGCCGGGTGAACTCTCTCAAGACTCAGAATGGTGTCATTACCCCCAAAGTCTGTTCGGAAACTGGACGCACGACCAGGTCGAGAGATGTGGTATTCTGAAAATCAAGCCTCATGGGACCTGCAGCGTACACAAGGTGGATGTGTTCAAGGACGGTACCTTCGACAGAAGTGACGAGGGTCGTATCGTCGACATCGAGACTCCGAGAAAGTACTGGAATCATCTGGAGGACCCCGTGAGTAGCGCTATAGTATGTTTGGTATCTCCAAGCGAGCTGAGCAAGTTGTAACAGCTTCCTTCAGATATTCGAGTGCGAGCGTTGTTCGTCGAGAACATGTCGGTGCCAATTCTCCAAATCTTGGGCACCAAGTGAGTGATCGATGTCATATATATGCACTGCGGCAGCGGTCTCAATCCAGCCAGATACAATGTTGAGCCTTTCTTCTTTGCGTCTTCTGCAAATTGGATTCCGTCAAGGTATCAAGAAGACCCTAAACGCAATGAGGACCGTAAGTAGACTCGACCTCCCGCTTGCAACTCGCTCACATCTCCTAGATATTACTGTTGTCCTCCCATTTATCCGTACGATGAAAAATCAAAAGCCGATTACCCGGGCAGGGCCAGTCAGAACCGTAAGCTTTGCTTTAGATCAATCGGAATTGCTGGCAGAAGAATCCCTCCCCTACACGGGTACGTCTTTTTCAAGCTCGTTCTGCAGTCCTTCAACTTGCACCTATAGATGAAAAACAAATCATCGATACTCAAGCACCACTACTTCTTCCTGGTAGGTGTCCCTCTCCATATAGGTTCCGCATATTCTAATCCCAATGTCTGAAGACAATAGAATTCTCCTCCAAGATCTGCTCGCTATCCACATGTACCGCACCTCGACAACTAGTACCATCATTTCTTATCATCCCAGCTCAGAGTTACAGACTTCTGCGGGGCGCCTCCAGTGTCTCGTGCAAAGGACAGGTGACAGCGTTTATTGGTCAAAAATATTCGAAAGATCCAAGGATCCAACCTTTCTCTTCCTTGCGATTCTCTGGTATGCCCTGTATGCATGGGATGAGGCATTTGAGGTGCTATATAGCTATATCAACGCCCTAGTATGCAGTTCCGTCTCCCAGTCTCTTTGTTCCTCAGCTGACGCCTCTGCAGGAATCCAAAGTCCTTGAGGAGAACGACATACAACTTACACGAGAGTTGCACAAGTTACAGGCACATCTTCTATACTATCAGCAACTTCTTCGGGACTTCCGGGTATCTGTCGAGTTCGTCAGAGACACCCCAAATCCGGCGATGATCGATCTCGAGAACAATCCTGATGAACGTACCGACTCTAAAGATCTCTTGCATAAAGAAGTCAAGAATCTCATGTCTGAGATTGATAGATTAACTGGACAGAGGCAAATGTTGTCCGACCGACTGCAGAATGTCATTCACTTGGTTCGCATTTGATGACTTTGCTCTTATTCTCCGCACTCCTCACACCCCTTCTCCAGGCGTTTGCGAGTGTTAATATTACGGACAGCAAAGCTATGCAACACTTGGCGGAGACGACGATGATCGACTCCTCTGCTATGAAGCAGGTCTGTTTGATTCTTCTCCGTCTCGTCTGCAATATACTCAACTACGTCAGATTGCCTATCTTACAATGATCTTCCTCCCGGCGAGTTTTCTAGCGGTAGGTAGTCAACATGGCCAACATCTACATGACTTACCCTCGAACAGAACGTATTCAGTATGAACGTCCAGTCGATCAACCCTTCTTCAATAGGGGCCCTCGACCGCTATATCGAGGTCGCTATCGGACTCACTGTCTTGACCTCGTGGGTAGCGATAGCACTCCAGAAAGAAAGTGATTTCCACCCGAGAGACCCTAACTTCCTGGGACGAGCCTTGTGGCCCATGTTCTATGTGTACAACCTGATATCCACTCTCGTTAAAATGGCGTTCGGACCTACCGAACGTCAACCTCCTCTCCAAACTCAACCGGCTGTGAGTGTGTTCTCGATATAATTCATAGTGAAAGAGGCTGATGGGGAGTATGTTCAGTGATACTGCATGACGTTAGCTTTTTGTTTCGGCGACGCGAGGACCATTAGACGAGCATTTGATGCCCCGTAGTTGTATGTCTATACCTGCATTGTAGTATGGATTTGATTCTCGGCTGTTGATCCCATCTATCAGACACCTCGGGCAGCATACAGTAGGATAAGTTGTTTGAACAGATTGAACATATTGACCACCTACCTAACAACATACAGCACCCCGCCCGGACGAACCTGACATGTAAGTCATCGATGCACATCCGGTCGTGCCGGCGGAGGTGAGAATCCATCACGTTCACGAATGCGGATAGTAGTTACTAAACCCGTCACTAGATTCTCGGCAGACTAAAGGATTGGTTCAGAAACCTTCGGGGTGCCAGGCTGTGGCCCATTTCTCGATCCTTTGGGTCATGATGACATTAGCGTCACAGTGGCTGATGCGGCCAATCGGTGCATGTGTCATAGAACTTCACACGTGCATTCCACGGAGAAAGTTCTTTTCGAAGGTATGTACTCTATTCTGGCTGCCGGTTTCTGATGGAAATGTCGTGTCAATCCAATGGTAAGTAATGCCGCGCTGCCTGGAGTGGGGCGCCGAAACCAGATTCTCTAAAAGTGTTCGTTCAACGTTCTTTACATCCAGTGACCCATAACACCGTCCATGAGCACGACGGCCGTCCTAGCTAATCCTCCTGGCATCGGAGAACCACATACACGACAACCTCGGAGGGATGTCTACGATTTTCCCAAGGTCCCAGCGCCAATGTAAGTGATTGACTGACAATGTCGTGGCCCGAATACTCAGCCCCGACCTTTTCTTGCTGCTTTTCGAGCAGATACCGCAACGCAGCGCCGTCGGCGCCATGGCCATGGATGAACTTTGGTATCGATGCCAGCAAAGACCATCCTATTCCACCAGGACTCACAGACAAGTCCGAGTGGGACCAATATCCCCAAGGTCTTTTCGGAAACTGGACGCAAGACCAAGTGAACAGGAGTCAGATGTTGACTAACTGCCGCGATCGCGAGTCATCCACCGTATACAAGCTCGAGGTATTCGACGATGGGAATTTTGACAAGCAAGTGGAAGTGTGCACCGTTCGTAAAGACGATGCCGCGAATCTACGAGCGTACTGGAATCATCTTGGGATGTCTGTAAGCAGTATGCATATTTGCATGTGTAGAGGCTGAGGCAGGTTGTGATAGCCACCTTCGAATATCCGAGTACAGGCACTTTTTGTTGAGGACATCACATCACCCGTCCTCCAAATGCTAGGAACGAGGTGGGTAACCGTTTACATTGTACACTACAATTGCAGTCTCACTCCAGCCAGATACAATGTCGAACCTTTCTTCTTTACGTCCTCCGTGAATTGGATCCCATCTAGGTACCAGGAAGACCCAAGAGCGCTGGAGGACCGTGAGTATATGCAGTGAAACCCTGTGCTCTATTTCCCTGTTCGTCTCTCTAGACATCACTATCGTCCTTCCCTTCATACGTACTTTCAAAAATAAACGACCGATTACGAGGACCAAACCATGGAGGAAGCCGACCTTTACCTCAACTGGATCGCAGTCCCGGAGGGTGGTAGAGGGACCACTTCCGTATACGAGTACGTTTACGCCTTTTCTTCCTTGATCTTGAAAGACTCACACCACCTACAGGGGAAGACCAAACGATTGATACCCAAGCACCGCTTTCTCTCCCAGGTAAGTATGTCTTCTTGAATTTTTTTTGGGGTCGAACAAATGCCAATCCCGATGTGTGCCTAGGAAACAGAATTCTGTTTCAGGACCTGCTGTCGCTCCATATGGTCCGCAACACAAGAACGAGCACGATCATTTCCTATCATCCTAGCATGCAAGGAACTTCTGCAAAGCGTTTGCAGTCTCTTGTACAAAGGACGGGCGAAAGCATCTACTGGTCAAGAATTTTCAAGAAATCCAAGGATCCTACTTTTCACTTTCTTGCGATTCTCTGGTACGCACTTTATGCATGGGACGAGGCGTTTGAAGTTCTGTTTGGCTATATCAATGCCCTGGTAAGCAAGTTTCGCCGCTAGACCCTCGTATTTATCTGAACACCCTTGTCAGGAGTACGATGTCCTTCAGTTCAACAACCTCAAACTCACGCGAGAGTTGCATAAACTGCAAGCATATCTCTTGCACTATCAGCAGTTTCTTCGCGAGTTCCTCCGGTCTGTCGAATTCGTAAGAGACACATCTAACCCAGCGATGAATGCCCCCTCGATCTCCGAAGCGGAACGTGAAGACTCTGCAAAGCTCTTGCATACTGAGGCGCATAATCTCATAACCGAGATCAAGAGATTGACTCAGCAAAGGGAGATGCTGTCTGACAGACTAGACAACGTTATTCGTTTGGTTCGACTATAATCACGTTTCTTTTCTTTCTGTGCGCTGCTGACGTCTTCTTGCTAGGCGTTCGCGACTGTGGGTATAGGGGAGAGCAAGGCTAGACAGAAATTGGCAGAAATAACGATGAAAGATTCCGCTGCTATGAAGCAGGTGCGCTCACGCTGTTTTTCGTCCAGTAGTCAACTTATGCTCGTGTATCAGATTGCCTACCTCTCGATGGTCTTCCTTCCAGCAACATATCTAGCTGTAGGTCGACAATGTCAGCCCCACACCAAAACTCATTTCTTCGACAGAACGTATTCAGTATGAACGTTCGCGAGATCAACCCTTCTACCACGGGGACTCTCGCCCAATATATTGTGGTTGCTGTTTGTCTCACTCTGTTTACCTCGTGGTTAGTGATCGCGTCCCAGAAGGACAGCTCCTTCTACCCAAGGGACAGCGATGTCTGGCACCGAATCTTGTGGCCCTTGTTCTACGTGCATGGTGCTATATCCACCGAAATCAAACGTTGGACTGCACCTGCCGATCATCGCTCCCCTTTCGGCATTCCCCCTTCTTCTTGATGAAGAACACTCGCAGACATGCGGTCAGAACCAGTGGTATCACATGCATGGCTACGCTTTCGGATTAGCTTTATGCATCATGCAGTACTGTTTATGTAGGAATTCTATGCCACGACTTGGATGTGGACTGGACTGTGATGCATGTGATGGCTCAACAGTACGAAAAACCTGAGTGCTAGCGTTTGTTTTTGGTTAGCGTCTTGATGAGGCCCCACCCGTTTTCTGCCGTGATTTCCTTTTTTGCTAGCCGTCCTCCAATTATAACTCTCAAAAGCCTTTGGTAGAGTCGTCAAGCGATAAGATCATGTCATTCAACAGCACTGCATTTCCTACGCGAACCTGTGATCCGGGAACCCGACGGCAGGTTGAATCTTCCGCGGCGAACCTTACGCGTGTGATCTCTGCGCAGTGACGTGTCTACAGCACCTGGAACTCGCCCTCTCCTCCTGTGGTGCCTGCAGCGTTCAGGCTGGAGAAGATGCTAACCTCAGTGCTCAGCCTGCTCATCATCGTTTCCCTGGTCTTTCTATATGGTTATCTCAACGACAGGAAACTAGGACAGCTTCCACCCGAGGTGGAACTCGTTTTCTCGCCTGCGCGTGTCACGCCTCAGTCGGTGCGCGCAACCGCCGCGGCTTTGTCGAAAAATCCAGTCGTCATGAGCAACTTTCTTCCCCCAAAGACTGGTCGACGGTACATCGTTGTCGGCGGTGTACGCGTTCCCTTTTACTGCCACATCTATATCCAAGTGGGCTGATTCTCTCCCCAGGCAGGTTTTCTTGGGGGTTGGATCATCCTTCAACTGCTGGAGCGTGGGGAGGACCCAAAGAAGATCAGAATCCTAGACATTCGCCCTCCCACTCGCCCAGACTTACGAACCGGAGCTGCTCAACAGGTTGCCTTTTTGCAAGTTGACGTTACTGATGCGGATGCTGTTTCTGCGGCTTTCAAGACACCGTGGCCGGACGCGGAAGGAGAACTGGAGGTCACGGTGTTCCACACTGCTGCAAATATCCGCTTCTACGAGTGTCACATTGCGTTACTCCCTCGTTCAAGCAAGGTGAACCACGTCGGCACGGTCAACGTGATCAACGCCTCCAAGGAAATTGGCGCACATACCCTCATCTATACCTCGTCGGCGTCCGTTTCTGTGCGACGCTCTCGCTTCTGGTTGTGGCCCTGGGAAATGCGACCGTCGTTCTTCATCCAAGTGTACAATGATGATGACGCCAATCTCCCGAAACACCACGACCATTTCTTCTCCAACTACGCAGTTTCCAAGATCATGGCGGAGAAGGAAGTTCGCGCCGCGGATAAGTCCCCCACCAGCAGGTCGCACACACTGAGGACTGGGTGCATCCGTCCTGGAAATGGCGTGTTTGGTCCCGGAGGGGACATTATCTGTGGGGCTTATCTCGTACGGAAACACAACCCAACGTGGGTACCTAACATTCTGCAGTCGTTCATCTATGTGGAGAATTGTGCTCTCGCGCACTTGTGCTACGAGCAGCGACTCATAGAACTAGAAAGAGGATCCTCCAACCCAGATATCGGTGGTCAGGCCTTCACAGTCACGGATGCAGGACCTCCACCTACCTTCGGTGATGTCTACAAGGCACTCCACACGCTAGACGAAGAGACCGTATTCCCGGTCTTTTCACCAACTTTCATGCTTGGATTTTCGCAGATCATTGAATTTTTCTACGTTACCAAAGCACTACTGTCGACTTCGGATTCGTTGATTGGACGCGCTATCGCTAGAGTGATACCCACTGTTTCTGGGGATCTCAGCAACCTACAGACTCCCATGTTCGCACTCCTAGGGGTCCACCTTATTTTTGATGACTCTAGAGCCCGCCTTCCTCCGACTAAAGGAGGCCTCGGTTACCTTGGGCCGTACACAACTCTCAAAGGGATATGTAAAACTGCCGATGAACACTTCAAGGCTGATCAGAATGGAGAGGAGCGATCCATGTCAGGTGGGGTGAGCTTTGGCTTCGGGCCGAAGAAGCCAAAGGGGAAAGGAGTGGGTGAGCGACTAGATATAAATGCAGTTACCGCATTGAATTAGTGTTTTCTTCGAATATCACTTTTATTTATTCGATTGGAGAAACTGACACGCCTGCTTTAAAGTCGATCGATCCTCCCACTCCGGGCTTTTCGTGACGGTGTAAAATAAGAAACCATGGGACAAGATAAGCGTAGCGCTGAACGCTTACTCATACATCTAGATATACCAAGCCTAGCACCATCCATATAACACCGGACCCAGGAAAAGGCCCGTTAGTTGGATTCAGCTAACTCCCTCCATCGAAAAGCCCCTTCACCATGCCTACCCGCATCAAACTCATCTTGGTCTGTCTCTGGACTTCTCATGCATTGATGTCTACGACTGATGGCATGACCCGCTCACAGGGTACAGCCCAGTTTGGTCGAGGTGCCCCTCCCTTGGGTGCGAGGGTCAACAATGTCGAGGACGCGCAGAAACTCGTCGATATGTTCGTCAGCCACGGGCACGACAAGCTTGACACTGCACGCGCGTATGGTGGTGGCTCCTCCGAAGAGGTAAGAACGCACTACGACAATGCCACCACGTTCGAGAAACGCTTGGGGGATACCCGTGCCAGTGGGGGATGCTCACCACACGCCTCTCTTGCAGCTCATCAGCCAGCTTGATTTGAAGGGATGTATTGTGGACACAAAGTTGGTCTTTTGGGGAAAAGGCGCCTTGAATTCGACGTGCATGACTGAGGTGTTAAATATAGAGTACATCCCACCGGATCGGGTGGACTGAAAGCAGAAAAGGTCAAGGAGGCGTTGGCGGCATCAGCCAAGGCCCTTGGAAGTGTCAAAATCCAGACATTCTACCTGCATTCACCGGATAGAAGTACACCCATCGAGGAGACGCTCCGCGCAGTGAACGACCTATACAAAGAGGGTGCTTTGTGAGCTCTACGGTTGGGTTCTCTGTATGACGGCTTTCGTTGATGCTTACCAGTGAAGAGTTCGGGCTGAGTAACTTCACCTCTTGGGAAGTTCGTTCCATTTTCGTGTTTTACCATCCATTTTGGGCTGAGCCTCCATGTTTCAGGTTGCTGAAGCGGTAACCATTGCCGACAAGCACGGTTGGATCAAACCAACGGTCTATCAAGGTCTGTACAACGTCATCGAGCGCAACATCGAAGTAGAGTACGTACTTCCAAGCATTAGGACGGGGGTCGTCGAGGACAGTTAATCATGATATTTTTTTCAGACTCTTGCCTTGTCTGAGGCACTTTGGAATCCGATTTGACGCCTACAGTCCGCTTGCGTACGTGGCCATCTCTTCCCTCGTTTCGTCCGATCATGCTATGCTCATCCGATGTTCAAACAAGGGGCGGCGCGCTTTCTGGACGCATCTTGACCGAAGCGGACACAAAAGAGCCTGGTGGACGATGGGACCCCAGTGTCTCTGTCATAGCCGTAAATCTGCAAAAGGCTTATACCCCGATGTTGCCTGAAATCAGAGAGTTGAAAGATTTGCTGGTCAGTGTTGGTCGTCCGTAGTATAACATGGCCCGTGTTGTACTCACGCATGGTTGCCCCTCAATGTCAGGCCAAAAACAATGTTTCTCTTCCAGAGGCTGCGTTTAGGTGGTTGCAGCACCACAGCAAGCTCGACCCAGAGGCTGGAGACCGCATTCTCGTGGGCGCGAGTAATCCCATCCAGTTAGAATCTAACCTGAAGGAGAAGTAAGCGCCATTTTTGCTTTCCATTGAAGAGTGACCTGACTTGGAGGGCATAGTAATGGAGATCCTCTCACCGAAGAGATCGTCAGAGTATTGGATACTACCTGGTTGAAGGTGAAACCGATTTCGCGTGAATACTTTAAATTGTAATAGGTATCTGGATTTAACTCCTGTAAGCACTGGCATTACCCAAACCAGATTCATTCATACATCAAGATACTTGAAAGCTGTCAATGGAGAATGTAGCCCAAAAAGTGTGAAAATCTACGCACAATGAATATTTGAATCCTTGCAATGGAACTGGCAAGAGACTCAAAAAGATATGACAAGAGGGAGATTCGAACTCCCGCCTCCATACGGAGATGAGAAACCCGCCTAAGCAGGCAAGCTTATATAAGCTTGAGTCACACGCCTTGGACCGCTCGGCCATCTTGCCATGTCAGAGTAGTGCTATCTCTGATTATATGTGCATTTGAACAGGTAACTAGTTCCCGGGGAGCGGAGCACCTAATCAGAAAGACTTTTGAAATTGTAAGATACATAGGACAGTTGGTCGACCCTCGACCAACGGAGAGATGCGAACAACATACTATCCGGAGGCTTGCATGTCAAACATCAACGTGCTCTCAAAAACATGACCAACTAGGCGGAAGGTAGTTTTCTGTGACACGATAAAACAAGCGTCACCGGAACCAATACTCGGTGTAACTAGTGTCAATGCAACATCAATACATAATACCTCGTGCGGAGGGAAGACGGGCAGCGTGCGTACCCCATTGGTCTTTGCTGCGAGAAGCAGTGCGCAAGAGGTTGCCAGCAAACATGGGCCAATAAGGCACAAAACTAACGAGAAAACCATGGTGGGTGCGAAGTCGAAAGAGACCCTGCGACCGGAAAGAAGAGCGGGAGGGTGACACAAAACGAGTGTCAACTAGTGGAAAGACAGAAACCTGCCAATAGGAAACTACAGCAACGAGGTAGACAGAAGACTCATCTAGAAAGACAACAGGAACCGGTCTGAAGGAGGGTATCTAGGTGCCTTCTGCGACCGAATGCTTGAAGCCCCGCTAGGGAGTTTGATAGCATCTTGAGCGAACAGGAGATCACTGGCTACGCCTGGCGATCACAAACGATGAGTATCGACCAATTAGATTCGCATAAACAAACTATAAACCAACCATGTGGCACAGTTGGGCTCACGCTTGGCCCGTCATGGGGTCATGGGGTCACCTGGATGCTGGATACAAGATCCGGTCGGGGTATGTAGTCAAGGCACGTCAGTAACTTTACAAAAGCCTATATTCTGAACTTAAATAGGCTACCGTGGTCACGGCGGACGATCGTGCAGGACGAAATACGCGCGACCAGGGGGGGTCGGCAAACCCCACGATCAGTGGAGAGATACACAACTCCTCCGAAGTGCGGGATGGCCTCACCTTGAGAAAGAGAGAAGGGACCATACGGGGACCATGCGGAAAGGTGTATACATTTTCATCGAGGCTCCGAACCCTCAAGACCAAGACTCGCATTGGTCCTAGCTGAGCGTGACGCGTTCCGTGTACATTCCCGCCCTGTGTCCAGCTATTGTGCACTGATTGCTAGTACAGGCACTTTCATATGAGCAGTGCACACATTGATCAAGACCATGTTCCTCGTCGCGACACCATGTACAATAAGCTCATGAGTACATTAAAGTCATTACATACATAAAAGGCATAAACGAAGGCGACGTGAAACCCAACCTTCCATACGAACCATGCTAGCCTATCTGACGAATCATCGCCACCAGAAACCCTTGAAGAAAGAAAGAAACGTTCAGTGCCTGGCAACGACGACGAATCTAAACGCTTGAGTTGACACTCGACGTGAGCAACGCATTATCTCCATTCATGCTTTCGTCGTGCTGGGCGTCCGAGTCCATGGCTGAGCATACTCTTTGGCTGATCCAACTCAGTCCCCAGGCGCCAGCGCGTGCAACTATCCAGAGTGCTATTCGCACTCCAGGTATGAGCCGTACCACGTCACCAAAGTCCCAGATGTCTCGGTGATACGTGATCTGTCCTTGTTCGTTAAAGCTGAGTCGTGTCATGACGGGGAGTTGGAAATGGAGCGGCGACGGCACGGAAATGAGCGTCCCAGGTATCGGGAGAGATGGCAATGCTGGAACGGAGAGTGACAATTGAGAATCACCAGGAGAAGACGGCGGACGGCGTAACATCAAGGTTTTGGGTATCCTGTATGTGGTATGAAGGTCGGGAAAGAAGAGGATGTTGAGGGTGTACTCGACGAAGCTCTTCTTGTGACCATCTAGAGTGATATGTGTGTGTGAAACAGCGGTGACCTTTGGAGATTAAAAACACGCACCAAAACTCTCCGTTTCGCTGATGTCGTCTACTTCTGCCCAGATCCGGATTGCCTTGAACCAAGGATCGTCGCCGTGTTTATATAATTGACGTATCCTCAAAAGGGCGTGAAGAAGGGACAATGGTCGAGGCACATCGAGGGCGCAACAGTGGCGAGTGAGAGTGTGAATGTCGGAGATGAGCGCACGGGATGTGGCAGTTATCAACGGGTTCTCGTATCTAGGGGTCGTGCATTATTGATGGATAGGAACATTGGGCGTTAGTTCAGACACTTACACTATCCTATATCGTCAGGCGATCTCCGGTTGTCAAGTGAGAAAGCACGCGCCTGCACGAGAGTCATAAAAAAACTCAGCAGTGCCGAGGAAACTGGGGAAAGCAGTATCGTGCCCGCAGACTTCGACTGTGGTCGAGCTTCTTTGGATGATCGACAACTCCCCTATCGAAGGAGATTGATGTACCATCAACCGAGTCGGGACAGTATTCTGTACCGCCAACACAGATGGTTCGGGTGGAATAGGGGCTATAGACATGGATGCGGGGGTTGTTCTTTGGTGTCGCAAGCAGATGTTCGGAGTCGTGTAGCGAGCTGGCGTTCCGGTGAAAAGCTGGGTAGTAAACGTCGATCGATACCGTCAAGTTGAAGTGACTGGATTCGGAGGAGACCAAGGTTCGCACAGTCTGATGGAGACTACGAAATCCATCAATCTAAAAATTACCTTTATCTGGTACTCAAAGGTCCACCTCTGACATGAGTGAATGCATGTTTTTGGTATATATTATTATTTTGCTAGTCAAAATGATAGATTAGTGTCGCATCTATCACACATTCCTGTATTCACACCGCAGTCAACCGTTTCCTCGACGATTGATCGTAGTCGATGATCACAGATTGTTCCACCTGTACCCGAACATCTAGTTCCATCTCGCGAGGCGGAGTCGGCCCATACTCCGCGTCAATCGGAGTCTTCTGCATTTCGTATGGTGAACGTAACGCAGAGACAATGGAGTGCATAGGCTGCATTGGGTGGGTGACTATAATGTTCTCGAATCGCGCTACCTCCGCAGGTTCAGAAAGTTCTGGAGAAAGGAAATGTGAGCCATATTTAGGGACCGTTTTTGGAATGAAAAAAGAACAACACACCTCTTAGGTGAAGCAAGATCCGTTGACTCATTATCCAGGTAACCGCATAACCTAGTGAGGCGCTAATGTGACAATGTTTGTGAAGGGTGGCAACAATGTGGCTATATTTGCACTTACCCTGCAGACTGATACCCGGGAAGTTACGGTAAGCTCTCGCTACGTAGTTTGAACGGAAATAATGACACTCACTTGCACGGCTTGATCACTTGCCCGGTACAGAATTAGATTGAACACATTGACACCTTCAGAATGTTCAGCGTAGGAAAGGCAGCAAGGTGAGTGATCCCACCCGTCAAAACCAGGAAATACCCGAGCCCATCATAAATCATTCTATTAGGGACTGATCAACCCTGTGTCGCGTGCGGTGTAGGCCAAGAGTCCTTACGTTCTGATCAACCGAGAAAATCTACGATCGGAGCGGAGGTATATTGAGCGCAAGTTCGACAAAAACAAGCAAACCAAAACTGACCTCCCATTAATAGAATTATACCGCACGAGGTAGAATGTAGAGACGGATAAAGCACCGGTGTCCCAGAACATTGATATGAGATAATACGTCCACGCAGTTGGATGGGCGCCGTCATTTCCCGGAGTGCAGCTTGATGGCCGTTCAATAACTAATCACATCGCCACCTGATAAAGACTCACTTTCCCTGAAATTACGTAGCGCACAAGATCAGCTGTGCGTTAATGCTGCAGCCCTGCGACTCACGTCCTCCAAGACCGCTGATAAATAGTTCGGCGATCTATATTTACCGTGAAACAATAGAAGCACTCACGTATACGATGATACATATTAGTAAACCATTCAAGCTGTGCAAGAATGTTCAACAGGGAAGTTGGCAGGCTCGGAAAAAGGACTGACTGCTGTCGTAATGACAAAGGCCGTGGAGAGGGCGATACCAACAGCGCGTTGTCTCCGAGCAATGTTGAATGTCCTTTTGGAAGGATGTAGAGCAAGCCGAAAGAGAACAAAACCCACGTACCTGACACCCAGGATGACTTGTGAAATCATTGTTTGCAAGACTGAAAATGGGTCAGTGGAAAGAGTGGGGCAGGTTCGTGGAGCGGACGAACCTTTAAAAACAGGTGCAAGTAGATAGTAGTGGTTACACGATTCGACAGTGAACGACGTGGCGAGAACACCATAATTGCTGAGGACCATAACAAGGATGCTAACATAGCTGGCGTCCTATGAGACAAGGAAAACGAGGAGATCTGAAAAAAGCGAGACTCACCGAATGAGGAAGAAAAGAACGCAACCCAGGCTAAACGAAGCAGATAGTCAATCGTCAGTGAGGACGAGCCGACAAGATTAAATACCTTGGGCGGAAGAGGTCAGTCTGACTTCGATAGAACCGCATTTCAGCGGGCAATGTGATCAGGTAGCTGAGTGTGGATGAGCAAGAAAGAACTGCAGAGGGCGAGACGATCGAGACTCACTCATAAGCAGCGATCGAGAGCGAGGCGACTCGCAGATACTTTTCAGTCTCTGACCCAACACTCATTTGCGGTGTACTAGGGAGAAAGCAGGAATTCCAAATGCCAAGGACTGCAAACTAATTTATAAGGATTTCGTCCTCATCTACCGATGCGGCAACCCGTTTGCTGCCGTTAGGTGAGTAATTATTGAGCCAGCTCACTAAGTGCCCGATGGCGCTGTAGCCTGTAGGCATGGCATGACATACAGCCTGAATGGGAAGAGGGTAAACTAAGGCACGACCATCATATCTCGTGGAATCCATTGTTCCGACCGATCCGCGAATACGTGTCGGGGGCGTGTTTTCCGCATTCGGAAGGTCTCATCTGAGTTTAAAATCATGTGGCGCACCATGCTGTGTGGAATTGTCGCTCTGATTGGAGGCCGCCTAGCCAAAGAGGAAATTAAGCGCATCCTGATTGGTCGTGATGCGGCTCAGATCTACCAAACTCGGGCAACTCAAGTGTAATGGTCGGCTAAGATTTGGAGATAGTGGCATGATGACGTTCAGCCCTCCGACGGATGAGTCCGACGTCGCGGTGCTGGGCAGTTGCCGTCGCTTACGACCTGGACAGCTTCGAATTCCCCATGTTTACAAAATTACAAACTGTGGAGATCGATCATTCGATTCCGGACCGTTCCAGCTCCTAAACACCACTTCGCCCCGCAGCTTTGATGACTGTACCATTCTCAAGCACAGGCAGGCATTTGCGCGCACTAGGCGAATCTGGCCCTGGTAGGAATGCAGCGCCGACAAGCCAAGCCAAATACAGCCCCATCAATTCATCGGACACCGTGGATATCGTAGTGGGATTTTGGCTTTGCACTAGCAGCGAAGCAGTGTTTGCATCGTCTAATTCAGGGGCCTTCGTGCTCGTTGGAAGGTCGTCGAGGACAAAGTGTAGTAGAGGGAACAACGCGTTGTCTTGCACCTCCATAACATGCTTCTCCAGTTCCCGTCTCCAGACCAGATATTCACATTGTCGCGTCGAGAAGCCGTACTCTGCAAGCGACGAGAGCAGGTCGTTGAACGTCGGAAGTGGGTTGGCCACAACGTGTAGCACCGTCTGTGTGGCATTCGGTAGTGGGGAAACGGCGGCGAGTGCTGTACATCGTGCAACATGGTCGACGGGTACCATATTCACAGTATTGTTAATGTCAGGGACGAGCCCAAGTTGAACACATCCCTTAACCATCCGCCATATGAAATCGTCCGTATTGGTCACTACACGCGCAGGCAAGTCAGCCGGAAAATTAATCACCCAGGGGCGACATATACGTACCCGCTGTTTTTGAATCTCCGACGACATACCCAGGACGCACAACATGTCCTTTAAGCCCTCGTTTCCCCGCCTCAAACAACAGCTTTTCAGATACCCATTTACTTTGTCCATAACCGGTCTTGAGACCAGTCCTCGCGCCTTCGAGGTCATCGTCTTCGGGTATACCTCTGCACTCGCTGCGCAAGTGCGACAACGAATCAGAGAGTCGAACATAATGCTCGGTATCGATAGCCGAGGTTGAAGAAACGAAGACAAAAAGCTTCTGTTTTGTCATCGAAGCGAGTTCAACGGCTGTCAGGGTCCCAATCACGTTTGGTGATCGGAGTCGCTCGTACGGATAAACCCAGTGCACCTGTGCATAGATTTTTTTGAGCTCGCGCACCCAACAAGAACCCGAGGACAAACCAAAGCGCCATTGTGCAATACAACATCAGCTTCGACTGCGATCCGACCCCAAGTATTCTCGTTCATACCGAAACGATCTTGCCCGAGGTCCCCGATGACTACCTCAAGCCTCCCGGAGACTACCCATTCCTCCTCCCAGACACCGCGGTCGGTCAATCCTTCTTTCAATCGTTCAAGCCCAGTTTCAACTGAGGGAGAACGAACGAGACAGATCACTTTCTGTACCCTTTGTTGACGCTGGAGCAGATCACGAAGCACGAATGCACCGAGATACCCGGTAGCGCCTGTGAGGAACACGGTCAAGGCACGCGTGTGAAAGTCCGAGGGCAACGGCGGGTAGGAATCGCGTAGGCGAAGAACCAGATGCTCGAAATCTTGTCCATATTCGACAACGACGGGCGTTAATTTTCTCTGCATGTCATCCGCCGTGTGCACTGAGATAGGCGAAGTAGTATGCGTGTCTTGAGGAGCAATACCAAAGTCTGGATCACGCAGAGTATCAATGGCGGCTGCCAACGCGCTGATGGTCGGTTGGGCAAAGATGAGGCCCAAAGGTGCCTCGACGACGAATACCTTTCGTATCTCGAAGATGAGGCGAGTTGCCAGGATCGAGTGTCCTCCGAGATCGAAGAAACTCTCGTCTAATGGCATTGTCTCCGCTGGGTCGGGCAATACCTCTGCCCACAGTGAACACAGTTTTTCTTCTGTGGGGCTGATGGCTCTTTTTTTAATGTCCTTGGAAGCAGCTTTGTTTTCGGCATGAGTGACATGGGCGTGGGCTGTGTCTGGGAAAGGAAGTGCAGGTTTGTCTATTTTGCCATTGGGATTGAGGGGCATGCGACGAAGAGGAACGAATACTGGTCAAGTACAATGAGTCAGCCAGAAGACCGCCGACCGAGTATCGACGCACGTGTGGGAATGCTATAACTGGGCAATTTTTTCTTCAGATGCTCTCTAACGTCTTTGATGAGCCGTCTAAATTTCGGTATGCTCTTGACGCCATCTGCTTCTTCGCCGTCACTGAGCTCGCTCGTGAAACCATTCAATAGCGCGCCGTCTAGCGGCACGAAGTAGCTAACAAGTATCTTTTCTTCGTCCTTGTCTCTCCGTACGAGCGTCACGTTTTCGCGAACAAGGGGATGTTGGCTCATCAAGGTATCGATCTCGCCAAGTTCAATTCGGAAACCACGTATCTTGACTTGATCATCCGCGCGTCCTGTACACTCAACACGACCATCGGGAAGATAACGCCCAAGATCGCCAGACCTGTACATTCGATCGCGGATACCCTTCCAGTGCCGTGACTCAGGCCCGGCGAGACCCTGCAGTGGATGCAGTATCGTGTCCTTCCACGGCGGTGACGATGAGGCAAACCAATTTGAAACAAACTTTTCGGTTGATGCCTCAGAGTCGAGATACCCCTCCGCCAAGCCACCTGAGCGCACATAGATCTCCCCGACTTCCCCGACCGCGCACGGAATGGTCTTGTTGGACCGATTGACGACAAGGAGTTGGACATCGACCATGCCTTCACCAGCAGGCATGATGTCTTTTTGGGTAGCAAGGAAAGTCGGATCCGCAGACACGGGAGGGATGGAAAAATAGGAGACTGCGCGCTGTGTCTCGGTAGTGCCATACATGTTAATGATATGGACATTTGCAGCAAGGGACTGGAGCCGAAGACAATCACGTTTAGTGAGAACGTCGCCGACGAAGAAGGCACTGCGGAGAGAGGGAATTTGTCGAGTGGCTTGCGCGGAGAGAAGCTGACCCATTGCAGGGGTGAGGTGAGTAACAGTGACCTCGTTAGCATCCATCCACTCTGCGAGTCGGCCGGGTGTCCCAATATCTTCTGCGGTAGGCACGTAGAGCTCCGCGCCGAAGAACAGGGGTGTGAAGACTAAAGGAGAGATGAGGAGATTGAGCCATTGCGGAACATTGGATACTCACTATCTCGTTGGATAGGGTCATGAGCAATACCACTGAGCATGGTAAACTTGGAGGATTCGCACAGCGAAAATCTCTCACCCATCCAAGGGAAGAAATGGGTCAAACTGTAGTGACGTCCCCGGACCCCTTTAGGGATGCCGGTGCTGCCACTTGTGAACGACAAAGTACCGATACTGTCAGGTCCGAGGATGACATTCGGATCAGTTTCTGAAAGGTGGTGACGTGACTTGAGCACGTCGATCTCATTGACAATTCCGCCAAGAATTCCGCCAGTTGGGGAAAACTCAAGTGCGGGAACTTCGACGCGAATCTTGAGGTTGTTTGAGAGGAACTCTCGAACGCTAGGCCCGATCCTCCCTGCCCCGGCTAGAACGACGAGTCCACGAGGCTGAGCGACTTGCAAGTATATCTGTTGCCGCGTCGGAGGGTACGCAGGATCTGATAGGCAGCGTGAATCACGCGCTCGACGTCATAAACACGAAGAACAACACACCAATGACAGAGAACGTCGCGCCAGCTTTGAGGACTGCCATGACAGCAACGACGAGCTCCACGCTCCGATACGCGTAGATCATCACGACTTCTTCTCGTTTGATACCTCCTTGAAGAAGATGGTGTGCCAGGATATTCGACGCTTTCCTGATATCACCGTACGTGTAGGTGCGTGCGTCTTGTCTCCCATCGGGAGTTGTGGAGGAAAGGCTCTGGATCACGCATGACCGGTCTGGCCAGCGGATTGCATTGTGCGAGAAAACATCTGTTATCGCCCCTTTCCAATCACACCAGTGCAGATCTGCAGTTGGGCTGGGCAGATGGACCTTTTGACCGCTAGTCAACAGGGGCACTGATCCTACGAGGGCGACTGGGTTTGCAGAGACCTTTCGCAGTAACACTGAGAGCTGATCAACGATGAAAGAAATACGGACGGGGCTAAAGAGTAGAGAGTTGTAGAGGATGCGGAGTGCTATGCGGGGAGCAAGGGAAGAACGGGTGGTCGCGGGGGGTCGCGTGACGAAGATGGTGAGATCGGATGTCAGACTAGTTGAGCGGATAAAGTTTTCGCGAGGTTGGTCAGTCTCGTCAAAAAAACGAACGCGAAAGAGTGGACGAGTGTTTTCCACAGTGTCGTCCTTGTCCTTGCGGAGGGCCTGGACGATGGTTTCATAGGGGAGTACATCAGCCTCCGCCTCTTTCTCGACAAGTTGGACGCGCCGGACGATGGACCAGAAAGTATCCGATGGGTCGACAGCCAACCGCAGGACCAGAGGCGCACTGGCTGCAGCGGATGAAGAGCCGATGACGATGTCGGTGTCGCCGGTGTAGCGATGTAACAATACGGTGAAAGCGGCGAGGAGGAGATGGAACGCGGAAGGACTACTGTCTGTCTTTTGCGCATCGTCGTCTTCCGCGTCGCCGTCGTCCGAATGGAGAGCGAGTTTCAGCAAGGCGAGGGATGTCTGCTCGGGAAGATCGGCGGTGTGGGCGGCTTCGATCAGTTTGTTCGTCCCGACTGGTCTCGGGTAATCAGTCGGCAGGGACATCGACGGGAGGTTTTGCAGCCTCGCCAATACTCTGGAAAGCGCATTGGTTGCCATCGCGCTGGATGGGGTCGAGCAAGGGAAGGGTTGATTTCGCAAGTGTACACAAGAGTTTTACTTATGACTCGACGTGAGCATAAGGCAGGTCAAGTGAGCTATTAGTGTAAACAACTAGACAAATCTGTCCAGACAAGTCCGAGCCTCAGCATCAACAGCTTCGGCCGATAAGTAAACCAGAGTAATTCTCCGAGTCACGGATCGCAATGATCAACCGAATGCACACCTTCCGCCGTATGAGACAAAGTCCGTACAAACGACCGACAAGAGTACAGGCCTAGGTGCTGCAGTAATAGCAGCGTGCTCTCTCGAGGCCTGCTCTAGTCATCATCGATGATCAGATCTCCAGACTCCGGAAACGAATGTTATGAGCGCGGTAACCACCAGCGTGAACGGTGATAACAACCATCTGGAGATATAGCGACGGCGTAGACTTCTTTCGCGCCCGCGTGTGCGACGACAAGTTTCCGGACACACTACCCGTGTCCCAGAGGATAACACGGCCGTCTGCAGAGCCAGTTGCAATGCGCCCACCTCACAATATGCTCCGACAGAGCGTACCCAGCTGTCATGTGCATTTGTACGAGTGAACCGATGATAAGGTTGAGGAGTATGATACACACCAGGTTTTCAAACTCAGGCCGGCTACACCCTTTGGTACTACAGACTATTAGTGTATGTAGTGGTATTTTTAAACTCAGGGGATGCCGCATTTGTGAGAGGACCGGCGACGAACCCACCGACACAGGTAGTACTCCAAACGAAAACAGCCCAATTGTCGGACACGCTGGCCAATTCTTTCGAATCAGCCGAGAACGACACCGCCTGGATTGATGCAGGAATGCTTCTACAAAGAGACGGCGACCTTTGTTCAACTCGTGACGCTCCAGACCGCAAAATACTGTCCCGTCGGCACCGCCGCTAGCAAGAAGCGATCCGTCTAATGACGCGGTCATCGATGTCACTCCGCTTCTGTGGTGCATTTTATCCCTTCCTCTACTTCCCATACTCGACCGAATCGTTCCTCCAATTTGCTGCTAACAAGGTACCTTGCTGTCCGAGAGAAATGACAAGCCCCGAGATTGTCTCCTAATATGGCCCTCCATAGTCCAGAGGTATTTCTGACAGACTGTAGAATTCTCGGCATGTATTTAGTTTGACGTGACAACAAATTTTGGACCAAGTATGCAAGGAAGTAGATCATGTCCAGTTCCGCGCCTTCGATCACGACAGTTTGTGGCATTGTCATTTACACGCAAACGAGAACTCAGCGCTCAGCCGAGACAATCCCGATCTTCTGTCAAAAAATCGCTGGTTCCCCGAGTTTTCACACCCCGCGCCTCTATTTGAAGGCCCTAGACCCAGGGGCTATGATTCGGACCGATGTGTTTGCCACTGCTTAACCTGAGACCTTGCCAATATTCTGAAACGGAGCCAGTGAAGCCAATTTGTATGAGAGCCGAGACTCGGACAAGATCATGCTCTTGTCTCGGCAGTCCGCCAACAGCTTGCAGGTGCTGACGGCGAACGCACCTTTGAGAAGTAATCACTGTACACTTACGCATGAAAAGAGTCATCGTTCCCCACCTCGATCGACCGTAGATCTGCCAAGTCACAGGGGGTAGTAATCGATGAAGTCTCGACATTACCCTCTATGATACTGGCATATTTTTGACATGTTCTTTCCGTGACCCTCACTCTGTGGTGCCAATGCTATCCACCTCTTAATGCACACATCATCCACTCAACAAGTATCTGACGAGTGGCTGAAAAGATCTATACAGTTATTACACAAACTTGAATGCAACTTGACAAGAAACATAGCACCAGATTCGCGATCTACAACCACTCACGTAGCAAAGCTGACAAGCTTTCTTCTCATCTCCTCCAGTCGAGTCCGCGACGATTCCAGCCGAATCCGCTTCGCCTCAGTGGCTGGATCCTCGCTCACCAACACTTGCATACGATCAGCAAAGTTGCCCGTCGAGGCCGTGTCGACCATGAGGCGCTGGAGCAAGTTGACCGACAATCCCTCTGCCAATGCCTGATGCAGAGATTGTTCAATCTTCAACGGGATGTGATCAATGATGCGCTATACGACATGTTGTCTCAGTCTCTCCCTTGCGTCTGTTTCGTTTGGATATCCTCTTACCTTGTATGCGATGGTAAAGTATGCGCGCACGTCTGCCATGACGATCAACTCATCTTCAAATTGGTCTCGGGGAAATAGACGAGTCAAGTCTTCCACAGTGAGACCTGGGTACCCGGCTTGAGCCAGATGTTGCAAAGCTTGTTGTTCTTGCCGCCCGTAATCTGGTCTTTGTGAATGTCCTCTAGGAGTCTCGTATTGTTCGGGGTTTCTGCGAGCTTGCTGATACTTTGCAAGCCACCCAGCACGAAGGTTATTATAATCCTTCACGTTTTGAGTGTAGTTTGGAGCCATCTCAAGTCTAAGGGTCTCTTTGACCGCAGCGAGCGCTCTCTGCTTGTGTTCTTCGACATCAGGGCGGATCAGATCTCTGCGGACGACAGAGTCTACATCAAACCTTTGCAACTAAGTTATCGAGGACGTACGAGATCAACTCTTGGAGGACCTTGAATCGGCCAAAGTGTGTCTTGACGAGTTGCTGAATGACATCATCGAGTACATCAGTTATGGATGTCAGACACTTCTCTGCGGGCGTAGACCACAGCGACGTGAACTGGTTGATGAGACGCTTCTTGGCCTCGTATGGAATATTACCAGGAAGTTCCCATGCAATCGACCTATAAACATTGTACGTCAAATGCGTAACCCAGTAAGGGAAGGGAATGGGACGGACTGCTGGATGGTCTCGCGAACCTCATGCATTCCCATGGTCTGTACCGCATCATTCATAACCACCACAGGTTCTTCACCTTCGAGAAAATCGATCCGACAGTATTTCATGGGATCCTCAAAAGGACGGAAATCCGGGGAAGTTCTTCGAATGTTCTGACCGAACATAGAGTAGAGCGATCGATTTCGCTGGGCAAGGATCTTGTCTGAACTGGCACCTGAGACGGCACCCTTGAAGGCATCGCAGAACGCGTTGACTCTCACGAGGACCTCGATTTGTGGATCAGCTTCCAAGGGCTCGGGTAGGGTACTGATCTCCCTCTGGCAAGAAGCGATTAATCGCTCGACGTCCTCTCTGAGCTTTGGTATGCTGCACGAAGACGCGTTGAGCCCAGAGTGAAACTCAAGCATAGAATGGCGCTACGTACGCTTTGTTGATGTGGCTGACAAGCAAGACACTAATGTCTGATACGAACGCTGGGATTCCAAAACGCCCACGATCAGCAATCTCGCTCCAAGGTGAAGTCATATCGAAATAGTCTGCAGCGATTCGCTGGAGCGCTGATCTCGAGAGTCGCTTTGCCCGTTGAGCATCGTCAGGAAGACGAACACAATAATACCCGTGCTTCAATTGGTGCTGACGTCCTTCAATGACATCGACCCAGAACCTCTTGGCATGGACGGCACCGTCCCCGAGCATATCAGGTTTCGTGAGGATCCCTATGAGAAATCCTCGTGAGAGATGAGTACTCGTCGTTAGATATCGACAAACCTATGGTGCGCTCTCCGTCAGGATCAGCTTCTCTCGCCAGTCTTACCGATTGCTGGTTCTGCATATCGTCTAAACGGATATATAGTAGTCAGAGACATTCTTGAATAACGAAGGCACTTACCGCTCATCGGTACCGTGGTTAAAATGATCGCGTTCGCTCGACTGATGTAAGATTCAGTGAGTTGTCGCACCAGGTCAAGCACCCCCTGATCCTCATTTTGTATTAACCCTGTGGAGATAATCAGCACGGAAGTACGGTGGATAGCATACTAACCTGGTAGATCTACAAAGGACAAGTCGATAGCAGCGGGATCTTCGATAAAAACAGAAACGACGTTTCGTGAAAATTTGAGGGCGTGAATAGAGTTTTTCAAATCTTGTATGCTCATCTTGTGGAAACTTTCCGGGGCGAGATTCGGATTGAGGATAGCTGCTTGTGCACGACGGAGCCAGACATCCACGTCACTCTTGTCAGTGATGGTGGGTCCGAAAGCTATCTCCCTCTGTTGGGCAGCAGAACTTCCGGACGAATCGTAATCAAAGCGAAGTCTGATCTTGCAAGACCAAGTCGTCACGTTACTGGACATTGTACACTCCATCGGGCACCTGTATAGAAGGTGAGAATAACAACAAAATGTAATAAGTTGGACACACCGCGTGCAAGTTCCACTATCTCGAGGAACATTGACCTAGCATGAATTGTCAAGCATCCTCTGTAGCTTGAGACACACACGATGTGACTTACACCGCTAACTGCTTCAACAAGGGAGCTTTTTCCAGCTGACAAGGTTATAGTGAGTCAAGAGTGAAAGCACACACAATCTCACTACGTACCGGACTGGCCACCGATAACGACGATAGAAGGAAGATCGAGGACTGTCTCACCACTGGAGAAAGAGGTTAATGACACGGAGGAGCACTGCGGTTGCTAACTTGCCCCAACGACCGCAGGTCGCTGATGAGTTGCATCAATTCCCTGCGCATACGCGCATATTCGGTTGACGAGAGGTCGACTGCTTCCCAGTTTTCATTTTCATCTGGAGGTGACTGGCTCCCCGTTGCTACCGAGGTAGATGAACTAGTACTAATAGCAGCTTCCCGCCGCCAATTCCCGCGCACGCCACGGGGAAGAGAGAGGTTCATAGGTACCAATGAGAGGGGTAAGAGAGGATGATCGGAGAAGGGTAAGGGTGCAGACTTTATGCATCTCGTGGATGCTGTGGACGCGGCAAAAAAAAACAATGATCCCCGCTTGCGACCGCACTACAGCCTTTAGACACGAGGCATATCGTTATGGTGTACTAATCCTGTGAGGATTCTATGGTGCCGGTAGGCCCATCATGCCCCAGGGATTCTGGATGGGCCTTCGGAGGTTAACAAAGCTCGTCTCTGGGCACTGTTATTGTCGGCATTGAGAATCCGGTAGCCAATGGTGAACTCTACAAGTGGTGCCTAGGTGCGACTTGAAAAGCATAAAGTCCACTGGATTCAATAGTGTGGTAAGTTGGTGGCACGAGGCATTACCTTCTTTGTGTGCGCAGATCCCGCATCAGTGAAACAGCGAGGTATACCACGCGGTCTAAGTATATCCACAGAAAAGTATTAGGGTGAGTCCAGACACTTACGAACAATCAGTCGCGCTTTCCTACAAGGCCTGGCAGAGGAGGAAGAAGGTCTCATCAACTAGTAGAAGCATCCACTGATACCTGCAGGCAAGTTTCAATTCTTCATCGTAAACCGATGCTAGCTTCGAATGTTTAGCATGGGTTCTGTACTACATAATTATTGCTCACCTGACAATTGTATGGCACCGTTTAAATTGTTTACGAGAGACCCTATAGCATGCTAAGCGTTGGGCGCCAGAAGTTGTTGGGACGATTCAGATGACGTGAACGCCGCCGCACAGCAGATTGGATGCGATGGGAGTCAGGCCCACACCTTCAAGCCGCTACCCTTCTCGGTTTCAGACTCTGACAGTATGATATCTCGGATCGCCCACACTGGCGCGTTTCAAGGTCTGCGCTAGACACCAAGCACGATCGGCCTTGCCAGCCTACAGTCACCTTTCAAAATGCTCAGTACGGAAACAGAAGGACATGGCTGGGGCGGTGTGAGAACTTGTACATCATTCGTCTGTTGTCCTGCCAGTGGGTAAATTCGGGTATCAACTGTCCAGGAAGGATGAAACATAAGTATGTCCCTGCGACTGGGTTCGTTGCGTCGTTCCCTCGCAGCCTGAATGGAGGAACGAATGACCCTCTTCAGCCTAACCTAGTAATCTAGATACCACGTGTCTTGGATGGTGTCTTCCATCTACGGCCACATGATCTTCAATCCTTCCGAGTTGTTCCCAACTGTCCAGTGCGAGTTTTCCATGAACTCGGAACCTGAGTCATCCCACCACCATGTCCGAGTCCGTCGTCGTCAACGAACTCTTCGTCGGCGGCATATCCGTCGAGGTCCACACCCACCGCGATAGCGTCGACTCCAACTTACCCGTGCATGCCCTGTTCCTACTCCACGGCCGTACGTATTCAACAAAGAGCGTGGTACCCATTGCGAAGTCGATCCTCGAGATCATCTACGAACAAGATACCCACAGGAAAAGGGACTTGATCATCATCGCATATGCAAGTACCC
>JBBPRX010000053.1:0-29481 GCA_038093195.1 Boletus fagicola
AGTGAGAGACATGGGGGAATCGGGTGGAAGCGCAGCGCTTTCCGGCCCCAGACGGAAGCGGAACCCTGCTGGACAAGGCGTGAACTGCGAGAGTGGGTGGGACCGCCTCACATGGCTTGGCTGCTGCTGAAGGGAACGCGCTATCGCGCTAGGGGCAACGGGAGGGGATATGAGCCTGAGGCGAGGCGCCGAAACGGGACGTTGAGGATTGGGAGTGGGTGGGTGCGACGACGAGAGGCGAAGGGAGAGGGGTGCAGGACGGGCAGGCGGGTGTGGGCACGAGAGAGAAAAGATGCGTGCCACTTACCTACGTTCGTCCGAAGACGATACTCTGTGGCTGCGCTCGTGCCTCGCTACGCCACAGAGTGACACTCCATCTGAAACGCTGTCGAGTAACGTTATTGCTTGACGACTCTACCAAAGGCTATTTGAGAGCTGTGATTGGAGGACAGCTGGCAAAAGAGGACATTCAGGGTCTTCGCCCGGTCCTATTCCAAACTGGGTGTCCCAACTGTTCAAAAACGCAGCGTTTTCTTGTTTTCGGTTTGTAGATCTGAGTCCATTCCTCTGTCCCATTTCAGTGCAGAGCTTGTTTTGAGCTCGGAACTGGTCATGGAGGTCAATAACATATACAAATATTTCGTTAGTCTCCATTTTTTGGCAAGCTTAAAATGCATAGTCCAACCAAAATCACGATCCAGTATGCAATATGCAGTTTGCCCGCTAACCAACTTGGGAAGTGGCCACCAGTGATGCATAATCAGAATTATGCATCATGGAATCATGCATTGTGAGCACTTCAACTGTACAGTCAAGATTGGGCAGGCTGAAGCTGCTGCACAAGAGTTGCCAGGGTTCAATCATTCGGGGCCATTCAAAAAGGCACCCTTCGCAAGATGCTTTCGCAGAGTAATTTCACTCTACTATGATCCCTTCTTCAGCTCTTGTAGGGCTGATCGCCCTGATCCTCGTGTATGTATTGCTCAAGCGTTTCACTCGCCCGTCTTTGTCCATGATCCGTGGTCCCAAGTCACCGTCATTCATCCTTGGTAGGGTCCTTTCTCTGTACCTGCATGTTAATACATCCTTCACACCGTTTAGGTAACTTGCTCGAGCTATTCCAACGTCCAGTTGGTGAAGCAGACTTCAGATGGCATAGTCTGTACGGCAATGTCATTCGGTTCAAGGGTATCTTCGGAGTAAGTCCGCCCACTCTAATATTTCGTATTACTATCATCGACAACTATATCTCAGGAGGATCAACTTCTAGTTACAGACCCGAAGGCCCTGCAGACGATTTTGAACACGTCGGAATACGATTATTCGAGGCTACCCAATCTCTGTGTTCTTTCGGGACTGTTAAATGGGAGGGGAATTCTCTGGGCTGACGGTAGTTTTCATGCTTTCAAAATTTCGCTTGCAATAACCACATGATAGGTGAGGACCACAAGCGACACAGGAGGATAATGGTTCCCGGATTTGGGCCGAAAGAGTCCAAAGCATTCCTTCCGATCTTCAAGGAATGCGCCGAGTCTCTAAGCACAAAGTGGTTGGAAACCACCGGGAATAATAACGGTCAGAGTGTCGTCCTCAACGTTCGAGGTTGGCTCTCGCGTGCAGCATTAGATGTAATCGGTCAGGGTATGATTGTTTTTTTTCCCTTCTAAATTGGACTGCGCATCATCGTAATAGGCGCATTTGATGTCCAATTCGGTACCATTCGAGATGATTCGCATCCTCTCGCAAAGACGTACGAAAATTATCTGTCAGTTTCCTTGTAAATTTTCCAGGGTTGTCGCGTAACCTAATCCTCGTTCCAGCGGCAGCGTTTTCGCTCTGCCTTCAGCAATGCAGATTTTCATGCAAATGGCTTCAAACCATGTTCCAACGTGGATACTCCAATGGATTTTTGATCATAGTTCAAACTCTCGGATAGCACGCGCGCGCGAAGTAAAAAAAAAGGTCACCAACGTTGCAAAGGAATTACTACGGGAGAAGGCAAGCGCTCTGTTACAAGGAAAGGGTAACCGAGATATCTTCACCCTCCTCGGTGTGGCACTCTCATGCTGTTCATTACTAGTCGATCTGATGGACTATTCCGCAGTCAAAGCCAACATGGATGCAGATGCGAAGAACAAATTGACCGAAGAAGAGTTGTTAGCGCAGATGCGGTGGGTTTTATCGACGATTCTCTTCTTTCGTTATTGAAGATCATGAATATGGCGTGTACAGTACGCTTCTAATCGCGGGTCATGAAACTACCGCAAACACAATTGCCTGGATCTTACTGGAGCTTGCACGGAATTCCAAAGTTCAATCCAGACTACGAAATGAGATAAGGAAGACTGAAGCGACCATCCAAGCACGCGGCAATCCACAGCTCACAGTCGCAGATCTGGATGCTCTCCCTTACTTGAATGCTATAATCAAGGTAGCTGGTGTACCCTTGGCATGCCCCGCTTAAATTCACCCTGTCTATCCCTGTCTAACACAGGAAGGATTCCGATTCCACCCGACGACACCTGACGTCTGGCGAATGGCTTGTCGAGATGACATCCTTCCACTTTCCAAGCCGATTCTCACCGAAAATGGAGATATGATTAATGAAGTACTCGTTCCCCAAGGCACCCGAATCCTAGTATCTATTGCTGCATACAACCGGTACGTTCTACAGTCGTGTAAACACATTTCATATGGGTAACTGGACGTGGTATCGCAGTGATAGGGACCTCTGGGGAGAGGATGCTCATGAATTCAACCCCGATCGCTGGTTAGACAGCGCGATGAAGAAAAAGAACTCAACTGGCATTGGCGTATACTCGAACTTGTGGGTCTTTTGTCACGTTTCGAGACACATTCACCGACGTATTTTTTATAATAACAGATTGACCTTCATCGGTGGGACTCGGGCATGCTTGGGATGGCGGTTTGCGTGCGGTCCCATCCTCTATTATATAACAAGGAGTATCACTCATGCAGACTACAGTGTCTTAGAGCTCCAAGCATTTCTGTTTGAACTTGTGGGCAAGTTTGAGTTCACGATGACAGACAAGGCCGAACGCATTCTCCGGCAGTTGGCAGGTGTTATGTCCCCGATGGTGGACGGCGAACTTGACCGCGGTACCCAGTTGCCATTGGCAGTATCTCTAGCCCCCCAGGATGATTAAATTTCATGGAAGACCATACCTGAGAAGAGGTTCAACACTGGCAATGTTCAGTTGACAATGATGGAATGTCATAGGTGCAGACTCATAACAAAAGTTGGTTCCATCCCCATAAAGCGATCAATGTAACAGGATATTTCACTTCAATCCTGCTTATAGTACATAGTAGTTGAACACAATGAATGCTAATGATGATTTTCGGTACTAAAAGTAGTTGTGATTTCTTCCGATTCCTTGTGTAAGCAAACGTTTGTTGGCTTTGTTTTGATGCATCAGGTCCTCGTCGACTTGGACATCGTATGCTAAACCACTTTGAGCTTAGAATTGAGAGTGTATCAACCGTAGTAGGCCGGCAAGCTGGGTGATGAGTCCAAAAATGGCCCATGATGTGGTGGGGTGTAGTGGCCACCTTTGGTCACGGTGAATCGTGATGGGCCTAAAAACCACTTACATAATCCACAAATTACGTTCCAAGATGTGGCAAGGATATTTTGCAAAATGTAAGTACTTGGGTCACACTGTCACGACTGTCTTTTCAATTTTTGCAGCAGAACTCCAGTATTCCCTGTTATGCAATTTCTTCTTCAGTATCTAATGTACCACCTCATTACTCCATGCGACAAGAATGACACTGTTGACCCGCACCCTTTCTTCTCCATTCTGCAGCATCTGAGCGACTCGCTCAGTCGTCGCACAAGTCGCAGCGATCGCATCTAACCCGGTTTTTTGACAGCAACAGGTATGCGCAATTCAAGCCTCGCTCGAGATCGTTAAATTTCTCGTTATGGCTGCCCCTGACCAGGGTCCGCTTTTCACCGAGACTGTCTGCCAATACCTAAACTACTCGACGACCTGCTACGAATACAACGTACTCTCCCTTAACTCAGTATTCACATAAGTTGTCTCAATGGCCAGTGTTGTCGGATACGATAGACAGGTGAGTGTCGAACGAGGGAGGGGGCCGATCATAGTTGATTCGGTGTCGTGGAACGCAAGAATCTGTGCCCCAAAGTTGGCAATATGTGTCCGATTCTATCGACAGTGTTGCTCACCCAGTTTGCGAAACCGAAACCTGACCCGCTCCCACCACCAAAACAGCCAAGTGGTCAACGTCTCAAGCTCCTGTGACCAATTGTCGGGTCGCCACAGCGGTAATAACACGATATTAGACCTCGACGCTTCGTTGGCTATTTTCTTCCTAGCGATAAAGCCCTGCCTACGAGCGGCACAAACCTCTGGAAGTGGCACCTTAGATGAGTTGGGGACGCGGGACACTGATGTACTCCAACGACTTCTACATCAATTCGGAAGTCGAATTTCAAATTTCGCTGATGAGTCCGCGGACTCTACATCGACTCTGACGAGGCGAAACGAGGCGAAACGCGACAGTATGATACGATACCTCAATATGTATTTTTATCCTCCTTTATTGTCCTACGAGGCAGGCAGAGCCTAGAGCCTCTTGCTGGACAACACGATATGCATTGATCACCGACGTTGGCATTTATAGACGTCTCCTGGGGGCACACCCACGAAGATGAACTTTCTGTACGTCGAGAAACTGCACCTCGAACATTCGCTTAATCATACCTTATGAACATTCGATACCAACAACAGCACATACAGGCCTCGCGGTGTCCAGGGTATGTCTCAATGATTCAATCACGCAGTTTCAGATTGAACTTATGAGCCGGTCGAAGATTGGACCTTCGTTGGCACCATGACGAATCTCAACATCAGTGTCCGCATGTATGAAGTGCACTCTGCGGTAGGATTATGTCTTTGTAATCAGTGTGGATCCCATGGCTGACGTTGCTGTCTCAGACGTTTGATGTTCTAGACGATACACGCCAGTTAGCATTCTACCCTGTGCTTACCCGAATCATCGTCTGTAATGCTTTCAGGTGGATGAGCACCGTCAACGAGTTCCCGGCACTCGGAAGCCAGACCAAATATGGACCAACCTACGCATTCGAATATAGCACTCATGAAGCATATGGTGGAGACATTACACAGGTACAGCAGACCCATTAAATGCCACATAGAGACGCCTCGAGACCAAATGTGAGTAGTCTACTTGCCTTATTGATTCCACGTCTGCCTCGAGTAAGGCGAACTCACCTGCAGATCTCCTTGCCAATGGAGTATAATTCCACGCTCGTTCAGATGACTAGAGGTTCTCGTACCTTGACCTTAATAAAGCAAAAATACTAAATAGCATGTGTAATAGACGTTCAACGCGTATGAGGGGAAGAGCTCCGTCGTGAGAAAGCCATGTACTTGGGATGTATAACTGCGAATATTTGTTACATGCGGTGTGGGTTCTGCGCCACTCACGTTGCAGAGCTGTCCTGCAGGATACGACTCCGTGCAGTGGACGGGATGGGTCGACAGACCTGGGGTTGTTGATGCTGCGCACAGAAGCACTGACGAATGAAATTTCATTACACTGCTAGGGTCAGACGTGAAGCCTGGGATGAAGTGTCTGTGAATCTAGAATACACCATATTGGCTCGGAAGAACCTGGGTGTAAGATCATGTAGCTGAGTGAAAGGGAGTGGGATACCGCTCCACTCACCAAGGATTTGCTAAAACCAGAGCTGCATATTTCCAGAAGCATAGTGGACATCGCCGGTGATCGTGAAAAGTGTTGTTTAAATTAATTGGGAGTCAGCTTAAGTTTACTGACGCAAGTGGTGGTGGATGACTGTAGACAGAGTTGGAGCGACGTAAATGTGTTGGTAGCGCTGCCTCGAGGACCATGAAAGTCGAACAAAGAAGTGGGAAGAGGTTACTGCCTCCCATATCAGATGTCGTCAGGCACCTCCGGAGAATGCCGGTTCCCGTGGCCGCGGACATTATTCGATCACTTGTTCATCGTTGCGGAATCAGGAACACGTGGACTTCTTAATCGGTTTCACCTCCATGCAGAAAACGGGGGGTCGATAAGGGATTGAAGGATCTGATTGAATCTGACAGCTTGGATCTTATTTTTTTGAGGGTCGACTGCTGACGATGGGTGTTGGTGGTTTTTTGGAGTGATACCCAGGACACTAGAGAGGATGTGATGTACGTAGAGCTGAGCTGCCGTCATGGGCCAGGCAAAGATGAGCAACAACTTCCAGCGGCGATCGCGAAAACGCACAAGAGAAACATTGTCAAATTGGTACTAGTCGTTCACCACCAAGAATTAGCAATCGAAGGTAATTATCTTATGCCGGGTTCAAGTTCGGCACCTATCTGAGTTTGAATTCATGCCAATCGCGCTCGTCAGCATCATCCCTCGTTACTGACCGGGGCCCTTTTCCATTCCCGCCGTTGCTCGCTGCATACATACAGAAATCATTGGATCAATTCAAAAGTCGAATTTCAATGATGAGTCCGCGGACTCCACATGGACCCTGACGAGATGAAACGAGGCGATATGGCATGGTATGATACGATACGATATGATGTAGTCAGAATGGGCAGGCTGAAGCTGCTGCACAAGAGTTGCCGGGATTTTGGGCCATTCATAAAGCGCTCTTTGTAGTGTGCTTGTCCACAGCAGTTTCCCTGTACTATGGTATCTTCTTCTGTTCCTGTGGGGCTGACTGGCTTGATTCTTGTGTATGTATTGCTCAAGCGTTTCACTCGCCCGTCTTTGTCTATGATCCGTGGCCCCAAGTCACCGTCATTCATCCTTGGTAGGGTCCTTTCTCCGTTCCGCGCGTTACATCCTTGACGCTGTTTAGGTAACTTGCTCGAGCTACTCCGACGTCCAGTTGGTGAAGCAGACTTCACATGGCATAGTCTGTATGGCAATGTCATTCGGTTCAAAGGTGTCATTGGAGTAAGTCCAATTTTGTACTTGTACCATCCACAGCTATATCTCAATAAATCTCAGGAGGATCAACTGCTAGTCACAGACCCGAAGGCTCTGCAGAAGATTTTGAACACGTCGGCATACGATTATTCGAAGCTACCCAATCTCCGTGTTATATCGCGCTTGTTGAATGGGAAAGGGATTCTTTGCGCTGAGGGTAGTTTTCATCATTTCAAATTTTCGTTTGACTGACCACATGATAGGTGAGGACCACAAGAGACAGAGGAGGATAATGGTTCCGGGATTTGGGCTGAAAGAATCTAGGGCGTTCTTGTCGATCTTCAAGGAATGCGCTGAGTCTCTAAGCACAAAGTTGTTGGAAATCACTGGGAATAGTAACGGACAGAATGTCGTCCTGAACGTTCGACCTTGGCTCTCGCGTGGAGCATTAGATGCAATCGGTCAGGGTATGATTGTTTTTTTCCCGCCTAAATGGCAAGTCTAGACTGTGCATAATTTCAATAGGCGCATTTGATGTCCAATTCGGTACCATCCGAGACGAATCCCATCCTCTCGCAAAGACGTATAAAAATTATCTGTCAGTTTCCTTGTAACTTTTCCATGGTTATCGCGCAACCTCAACCTCAACCTAGTAACGACGTTTTTGGTCTGCCTTCAGCAGCGCAGATTTTCATACAAATGGCTTCAAACCATATTCCATCGTGGATCCTCCATTGGATTTTTTATCATAGTTCAAATTCTCGGATAGCACGCGCGCATGAGGTAAAAAAAACGGTCACCGATGTTGCAAAGGAATTAGTACGGGAGAAGGCAGATGCCCTGCTACAAGGAAAGGGTAACCGGGATATCTTCACCCTCCTCGGTGTGGTACCCTTGTGCTGTTCATTACTGGTCAACCTGATTGACTATCTCGCAGTCAAGGCCAACATGGATGCAGATGCAAAGAACAAATTGACCGAAGAGGAGTTGTTAGCGCAGATGCGGTGGGTTTTATCGACGATTCTCTCCTTTCATTCATTATTCAAGATCATGATTATGATGTGTACAGCACGCTTCTGATTGCGGGGCATGAAACCACCGCAAACACTATTGCCGGGGTCTTACTGGAGCTTGCACGGAACCCCAGAGTTCAATCTAGATTACGAGATGAGATAAGGAACACTGAAGCGACCATCCAAGCACGCGGCGATCCACAGCTCACAGCTGCAGATTTGGATACTATGGCTTACTTGAATGCTGTGATCAAGGTAACTGGTGTCTCCCTCGCATGCGCCGCTTGAATTCACCACATCCATTCCTGTCTAACACAGGAAGGGTTACGGTTCCATCCGGTGGTACCTCGCGTCTGGCGAATGGCTTGTCGAGATGACATCCTTCCACTTTCTAAGCCAATTCACACCGAATATGGAGATACGATCAATGAAGTACACGTTCCCAAAGGCACCCAAATCCTAATATCCATTGCTGCATACAACCGGTACGTTCTACAGTCACATGAATACATTTCAGTTAACTGGATGTGATATCGCAGTGATAGGGACATTTGGGGAGAGGATGCTCATGGATTCAACCCTGACCGCTGGTTGAAGGGCGCGATGCAAGAAAAGAGATCAACCAGCATTGGCGTATACTCGAACTTGTGTGCCTTTTGTCGTGTTTCGAGACATATTCACTGACATGCTTTCTATAATAACAGATTGACCTTCCTCAGTGGGACTCGGGCGTGCTTGGGATGGCGATTTGCGTGCGGTCCCATCCTTTATTACAAAATAAGCAGTATCACTGATGGCAAACTACAGTGTCTTGGAGCTCCAAGCATTCCTGTTTGAACTTGTGGGCAAGTTTGAGTTCGCAATGACAGACAAGGCCGAATGCATTCTCCGGCAGTCGGCAGCAGTTATGCTTGACCGTGGCATCCAGTTACCATTGGCTATATCTCCAGCGCCTCAGGATGGTTAAATTGAATGCAAACCTGTACCTGACAAGAGGTTACCGGCAATGTTCAGTTGAAAATGGTGAGATATGTATCATACATAGGTGCAGAGTTGTAGCAAAGGTTTGTTCTACACTCATAAAGTGATCAATGTAACACATCTGTAAATTACCCCCCTATGTACAAAGTACAGAGCTACAGCTAGGTCACCCCCTACACAGCTATGTACAGAGTTTGTACAGGTCTGTTATAGACTTACATTCTGTAGTACTGTGGAGGTTTGTGTGGACTAAGACCTGTACAGATCAATGTACATCACTATGTAGCTCTGTAGTACAGTATACTCTATACAGTATGTACACATTTGTACAGGTCTGTACACATCTGCACACTCCATATATGTATACTGTAGGTCTAGGACATGTCTTTAGACAGTATACTACCATAACAGAGGAACCAAAAAAAACCAAAAAAAAAGAATCCTCAAAAGGGTTTGAGGAGGCTTGTGAGTGCATTTGTAGACTGCTGTCAAACTATCATAATGAGACTTCCAAGGCTCTGCAGATCTGCAGAGGAGTGGAAAGCACTGACACAACATATGTATACAGTATACCTTGCCTAATCATTCCAAACAAAGGAGTAAGTCACAACCACAAGCAGGCTTGGCATAATGAAAAGGGATCTTGTTGGAGGTATCAACTGTTATCAGCAGGGCTGGCAAGAAGAGGAAGTCTGGAGGAATGGGAAGTGAACTGGGAAGTGGGGATGGTGGTGGAAAGGGTAGCATCAATAATGGGAATAACTCAAAAGGAGGGAAGCAGATGACAGAGGAGTGCACTTCCCAAATGGTCTCCAAGAGCTTCAATGATGCCCACAATTACACTAAACTATTAATAGAATATGCTGGAAAATCCCAA
Organism: Boletus fagicola; assembly: GCA_038093195.1. Taxonomy (NCBI): domain Eukaryota; kingdom Fungi; phylum Basidiomycota; class Agaricomycetes; order Boletales; family Boletaceae; genus Boletus; species Boletus fagicola. The sequence continues at coordinate 9,841 of JBBPRX010000053.1, forward strand.
CATGGAGGGTATCCCTTTTAGGTCAATTTTGTGTCAACAAAGAACCCCCCTGAATGGGGTCTATTGATGAAGACATGAGCTTCCCTTTACTAGACTTTGCAGGTGAATGTCCACAACCCAATGCAAGCAAAGCACAGATACGTATGGGTATGGGTATTGGCTTAGTAAAATGCATGGGTATACCCATGCATTTTACTAAGTCCAGCACCTGTCTGACCTAAACACTTGATTTGTTCATTGTATTTCAATTGAAGACTGTAGTTATTATTTTTAGCAGGTTAGCAGGTCAAAGTAGGTCAAACAGACTAGATTTGATGGAGATGCTTACTTTGTGTGATGCCATTGGGTAGTGGCCACAAAAATATGTGGTCTTGACTTCCAGTCAGCAGCAATTTCTACTTCATTCTCAAAAAAGTATTTGGTGAGCTTGTAATAGATACAAATCAGAAAATAGTTTGATGCATTGACTTGGGTTGTCAGTGCACCATTCAATAAAATAATCAGTACAATAGGAGTAATTCTTGTCCCAGAAGATCTTGAGTGGCTTGTTCAGGCCTGCCTGCAGACTCAGAGCAGACTTGATTGTGGGTTCATGACAGTTTTTCATGCACAAATCAACCTGGGGCACTATGAGGGGAAAACTGTACTGGAGTCACTGCCAGGCTACAGCATGGCGGCTGTCACACTTTAGTTAGAGATTTGGGGTTCAAATCACAGCCAAGAAACTGGCTGACAAGTTCTTTCTCAACATGATGTAATCTAGTCCCTGCAACCTACCCACTAATATTAATAGATTATTAAATATAATTACAGTGGTTTCCGAAAGTATGTATGTGGAAAACAGATTTTTGAAAGTCATGCATTGGAGGCAGCTGGGCAAGGACCCCGGAAGTAGCTGACCATGTAGCCTGTAACTGAATAAGTGTGGTTGGTTTTCCTTGTCACAACCATCTCCATGCCTGGGTGCTGCCATGTTGTATCTTCCAATGTCAAAGCCCACATCCCCCTCTTGTATCATGATAACTATGATGTCCAGCAGATCTGTCACATACTTGGCATCAAGAAGTCGCTTGTTTACAACACACTGTCATTGTATTCAAGATATGGAACTGTAACCAACCCACACAAATACTCTTGTGCTACTGGACGCCCTCGAGTACTCACATCACTGGACGTTGCTTTTATCTTTACCATTGTTCAGCATTGGAGAACCATTTACCTCAATGAACTTCAAAGTGAGCTCTGGGCTAAGCATCATAAATATTGTTGTGAGTCAAAACCTAAAGGGTCACTGCTAGGGTTGATGACGAGGAACTGATCTGGAGGATGAAGGAATCAATGTAAAAGATGAAATGATAATGTGAACTTGCTGAGGTTAATCCTAAAAAGGATATCTTGTAGTCTGCTTTCTTCTTGACTCACTGTTGCGGAAGCAACCGAGATCTTGAATACTTAACTGCTGACTCTCAAGGTGAGTACCCAAGACCTAGATGACTATCTTAGAACTGAGGTTCCAAGGTCATCTAGGTGCTATATTATATAGTGGCCATAAGGGAGCACAGACCAAGGAACGGATGGTGTACTCTAACTAAATAAGGAATGAGGGCTAAGGGTTATGATGTAGTGTGGGAGTAGTTAGTAAGAAAGAAGGTACATAAGTGCGGGAATAGAAGAGTGGAGTGGGAAAGGAGCTACGTCATGGGATACGATAAGAGACTGATCGTGTGAGGATAAATGGATATAAGGGGATAGGAAGAGTGGTGCTATGAGAACAGCGCAGAGATGAAAGATAATAGTGGCAGCCAATGAGAGAGGAGAGATATCTAAGGAGAGGAAGCATCAGGTGACAGGTCAGATGACCATGGGAGTGATCATGTGATGTGGAAAGGTGAAGAGTGGAAGGGATCACATGATCGTGGAAGATGTCACATGACTTCTAAAGAAAAAGGAAATGAAGTGGGGTGAGAAGTAAAGTGTAAAATGAAAAGTAAATGTGTTTATGAATGAATCCATAACAAATATGCTATGTTCTCTACACTTCTTCAAACACTCAAGCAGCTTTCAATTAGTTGAAAGATTGTTTCCTCTCCTGCCATGAAGCAGAATGAGATGACATGCGCACTTTACATATATGAACTGCATCACTGTAGAAGTGCCAGATCTGAATATGCTCATATTCATTGATGAAGCTGCAAAAGATAAATGAACATCCTCCCGCCAATATGGGCAGTCAATGAGAGGAGTTTGTTGCTGTGTCAGGAAGTACTTTGTACATGGCACAAGATACTCAATCCTTCCTGCCATGACTCTCAATGGCATCATCGCATACAACATTGTTGAGGGACCAGTCGATAGCAAGCGGTTTTTGAGTTTCTTGAAAGAACATGTGGTGCGTCAATTATAATTCTATGTGTATTTTTATTGACACGTCTTCGGTACAGATGCCCTTCACCACCCCATATCCCGGTCTCTGCAGTGTACTCATTATGGATAATTGCCACATCCACAAAAGCAAGGAAGTTCGTGTACTGATTGAAGACATGAATCATGCATTGGCAATACCTCATTCTTCATGCACTAACTATTACCAGCCTCCTTACTCCCCTGACTACAACCCAATCGAACAAGCATTTTCTGCAATAAAGGCACATTTGCAGTGCCACTGTGATGACTTCTCAATGACTGTGATTGCTCGTGCTTGTCAGAATATCACCCCTGATAAGGTGGAAGGGTATTTTAGAGCATCGGGTTACATTGTGTAGTGTATTGTATCATCTGCTGTATCATCTGTCATGTTGTCTCGTGCTGTCTGTCATGCTGTCTATTGTATTGTTTGTCATGTTGTCTTGTCCATGTCATATCACATTGTATCATATCAACTGTCTGCATTTATCCACAATAGCAATAGACATGCAATGGCAAACACAACTAACAAAGTGAATACAACTGTGCTAGACAAACAATGTAAAGAAGCTATCCTCCTCGTTCTCCTCACCATCCTCACAAAGGATGTATCCCTTTGGAATGGGGAGCCAAACACCATGATCTATTGACTGGTATCAGAGATCATAGTCCTTTGGCCCATCATTGTCTCCAGGAATCATTGGAGATGCAGTAAAATGACAGCCACTGCCCTCATGATACTTCTTCTCATATGTGATCCTTTTCTGGGGTGGGTGGGTAGGTGACTTTGATTTGCCTGCTGAGCTCTGACCAGTATTGCTGCACTTTCACTTCGCATCGGGGCCATTCCACCAAACCAGACTTCCCTTTTTCAGACGGATTATGTTGCCAGTTGGAATCCCAGCATCCAAAAGAATCTTGTCATCAATTTCAGTGAGAATATTGGGGTCAATGTGTTGTGCAGCAAGCTTCCGCTCGTACACAGTGGCATTAGGAATGCCGAGGTCGGTTTTAGCATATTGGAGAAAGCGTGAGAGCTGGGATGGGGATGGAAAAGGAGGCAGGTTTGGTGGTCTTTCCGATACACAATGAATGGCATAGTTGGACACTGAGCGGATTGACTATGGGACCTGGATTGAGAAACTGGAGTGGCTGAGATGGATGGACTATGGGGCTTGGACTGAGGAAGTAGGCTGGAATTGGCTAGCATCTGAAGGAGAAGAACTAAGGTAAGCGAGTTGACATCCAGCACGGGACTCGGAGGTGGTATAGGCTGTGAAGGAGTCAGCGCCTGTGCCTTGCGTGGCAGGTGCAGGAATGGTGCTTTGTTGGCAATGTCGAATGAGGGTATACATATTGGGTGGCATGCTCAATGTGGCCTGCTCCTCCTCCTATAGGCTAATTAGAATTTGTGCGCCATGCAACGTTACAAAGTCCATACCAAAGTGCACACCCAATCAAGCAACATGGCGGGAGTAAGCTGGATGGCGACACCTGATGGTCTGATATACATATGTAAAGTCGTCATCGTCAACGTTCTTGTATGTACATACTTCTTTGTTGATTTCATGTGCCATCGAGCAAGGCGCATGTCAAGATCTGATGCTATTTGGAATGGGGTCTTGATTTTAGTTGAGATTGGGTTGTTAGATCATTCTCACTAATGTAATGAAATAACTTACCTGGTGCTTGCCCGAATTGGCTGATTCCTCGTCACTGGAGTCACCATCAGCTCAATATGACAGGAGTTTTTCAATGTGCTTTATGTCAACAAGGATCTTTGTTGTGCCAGAGTCACCGGCAGTGTTGACAATTTTTTGGATCATCTCCTTGTAGTCCAACTCATTGTCGACATCCATTGCCTCACTTGCATGCTGGCTAGAAAATTTTCATCAGGTCAGGCAACTGGAAATGTTGGGAAGTCTTACAGTACCTTTTCATTTTCGGGATCATGTACTTGAATGAAAACTGCTGCTTGCTGGAGACCTTGTACTGGGTTTTTCCATGCTTCTCAAGAATACTTTCCAGGAATTCAATGTAGTTAGTTTTGTCAGGTGAAAAAAGTAGTTTTTTCGTTTTTACAGATTTTTCTAGTCACTTGGAAATAGTGTTGTGCCAGGCCCAGCTTCAGGCCCTCTGAAGCCTTGAGCTGGGCCGGGCCGTGCCTTCTTAGGCTGGGCTGAGCCAAGCCCTGAATCAAGGCTTCAAAGGGTCCAAGGCTCGGGCTTACTTAGATAATTGTATTAGTAATATAGAATAATTTTTTGGGCTGTGCCTGCTTGTGTATACTATGTACTACCACCGAAATGAACTTCGGGATGTCCTCTGACAATATAAATGGTTGTGTTAAGTTTGAAGAACTTAACAAGTTACACTCTCATGTAACTTCTAGTGAAGTATAACCAAGTGACGTCCAGTCACTGCAACTATTGGAATAGTCCCTCTACAAATAGATCGTAGGCAATGCCCAAGGGTGTCTCGACTAGCCTGAATGCTAGAAGGTAGCAGCAAGAAGAAGCCTAGGCTGTCCTAGGTAGGAGGAGGTAGAGGGGTGAGTGAAGCAAGACTTGCTAGAGGAGATAGCAAGGAACTGCTAGAAGCATACACTGGATTGTGTAGGTTCAGGTTAAAGGTACAATACAGGCAGAGCCCTAATATATATATACTGATAGAGGGATTTAGGGCAGGCCAAGCTAAATAAGGAAACTAAGATGAGGGCAGGCATAGACATGTAGAGATGCGTCGTGACATGAGATACAAAACACGTATGAGATAAGGATCACGAGATCGCGTATAAGAGAACATGATTGAGGAGGCAGTGTCTGAGGAAAGAATAGGAACATGTAGGCGTGTGAGGACGCGTTGTGATGCTAGACATGAAACATGTGATAGGCAGGGGTCAGTGAGGCTGTGTAGGAACAGCCTCAGGAGGAAAGAGAGTGTTGTGGAAGAGGTCGTTCCAGATGGAGTCTGGTATGGCGAACTCTTCTAAGCCGGAGAGGATGTCATCTCGAAGGGTCCATCCTGGATGGTCGCTGGCAGTGGTCTCCTGGGTAGTCAGAGGAGAGGAAAAACCGGGGGTGGTTTCACCAATCGTAACATTACCCTCCGTGTATGTCTGAAGTACCATCTCAGATTCAAGAACTTCAGTCTCCCTCATTGATCTCATAATTGGACAGGTCCCAGGTGATGGGGTCGATGTTGTGGAAGGTGCATTGCTGCCAGGTATGCTCGGTGGAGTTGCAATAGTTGCAATGTTGATGGGGACAGTGGTATTGGGGATGTCCAGGAGCGAACTGGTGGCAAAAGGGGCAGTGGTAGCGGCTGCAATCGGTGCGGATATGTCCGTGTTCCCGACATTCAAAGCATCGAACGGGGACCATGGATATATGGGGGGATAAAGGAAGGGAGCCTGGCATGCGAAGTGGGGAGTCCACAAAGGATTGGGGACTACTATCCACAGCTGTAGTTGAGTCTGAGGGAGGGGATCCAATGGGGGTCTGGATGATGAGGGGCCCATCTGGAATGATGATGGGAGGAGTGGGGACATGCTCTGCAGCTGAGTCCAATGGGGTGGCCAGATGGCGAATGGGTTCGGATGGGAGTCTGGTGGTGAAGAGGACCATACGAGGATGGCGTCTGATGGGGCGACAGGGAGGTAAGGGTCTGGGGAGCGGGGGAATGACAGGGAATTGGGTATGGGGGAGGAAGGTCTGGTTGGTGGGGAGTGGGAGAGGGTCCCAATGTCAACTCAGCTTCCAATGATAGAATGAGATCCTCGATGGCCATGGCCTCGTCTGAGAAAGGGGGAATCTCCTGGGGAGGAGTTAGATGATTGATAGTCTGGGACAACATTGGAGTTGTCAAAATAGGCTGCTCTGGAGCTCTTGGGGAGAGTGTAGAGGATGGGGTGAAGGAAGGAGGCGATGATGGATATGGGAACGATAGAGATGCAGAGGTCGAGTCCCTCATCGTGGAGGAGGTCGAGGGACATATTTCTGATCTTGAGGATTGCTTGTTCGACAGCCATGATGGCTGACGACTCCAGCGAAGAGTGGAAGGGGTTGATGAAGGAGATAGAGGAACTTGTCGGGTGTCTGGTGGCCCAGGGGAGAAGGAAGTGAAGCATGGTGTACTGGTGATAGAGTCTAGTAAGCCAGATGAGGGAGTCAGAGGAGGAGAAGAGTGGGAGGTGTTCAAGTGCAGTCGCCACTTCTCTGTTCTCCAGGAGCGCAACATAGATGAGGTGACGGTCAGCGGGGGTGAGGTGAGAGATATGAGTGGAAAGTGGGATGGAGGGAACGAAGGGGAAGGGCATCAGTCAGGGAAGATGGTGGTGGTTGGAGTGAAAGAGGCGTTCAGAGTCCGACCCTCTTTTTATACTCCTCCAGGATCTTCTTGGTGTTGCCCAAGTTAGTTTCTGGTTCCCATGTTTGTTCAGCTGCGGAATAGCCTTTCCAGTGAACCAGGTACTGGTTTCGTCCCGATCTCTTCCGATGGTTGATGATCTTTTCCAATTCGTATTCCTTGGCTATTCTGATTAGTTCTGGTGGGGGTCAGAGGAAGTTGGGGCCGTGTTCCGGTGTCTCCCGATAAGATGAGAGAAGTGAGGTGTGGAACACATTGTGGATCTTCCACTGTTTAGGAAGATCCAATCAGAAGGCGACAGAGGAGATCACTTGGGAGACAGTAAATGGGCTGGTGTGCCTGGATGCTAGTTTTGGAGTCAGAACCTGAAGTTTCAGGTTTTGTGAGTCCAGCCAGACTTTGTCTCTGACTTTCCATGGTTTGAAGGAGGAATGAACCCTCTCCTTCATTCGTTGTTGGGCAAGGGTGTGAGCAGCTTCAGCTTCTTTACAGGCATCCTCAAGATGGGAGAGCTGTTGCTCGAGTGCAGGGAGGAAGGTGTGACCTAGGGGAGGATAGGATTGTGGCTCATATCCCAGAATTAGGGAGAAAGGGGATTTCTTGGTGGTGGTGTGTATGGCAGCGTTGTGGGAGAACTGGGCAATCGAGAGGTATTCCAACCATTTGTGCAGCTGGCCATCGCAGAATATGCGGAGATAGGTCTCCAGTTCTTGATTATATCATTCAGTTTCTCCGTCCATTTGTGGGTGGTAGGTGTTAAGGTTGCTACTGGTGATAGAACCTAGACAAGTGACTCGAGTGCATAGACTCCACTGTGGGTCACAAACCAGGTGGTAGCCTGACTTGTACAGCTAGTCGGTATGTGTGGAAGCAAAAGGAAGATGGAATGTCCTCAGGGGTGGACAGTGGGAGTAGCCCGGGTTGGGCTACGACTGCTGAGGGGTGACCAGGAAGTCCTTCCTTGGGTTCGATGGGCCCAAGGGGTGTTAGTGAAGGCGGAGGTGGTTGATGATTGACCAGATGGTAGGCGAGGTATGTAAGAGGCGCCGACTCTATGGAGAACTTGACAAGTAGGGAGCTTGAAGGTGGTGGTCTGCCCTCTGGCTACTGGTGGTGGTGGTCTTCTGATGACGAAAGGGATGGTCCAGAACCTAATCCTGGATAGGGCTCTACTGGATGAGCAAAGGGAGCTGAGTGAGTCGGTCTTGAGTTGGGGCCAAGATTAATCCCAATGAGGAGTCAATGATGATGTCTGGGAATGGCCTAGAGAGGAGGAGGGTGGGCGAAGGTGACGAGAGCGATGAGCGCTGAAGGAGTACAAGTGGGAGGAGATTGCAGGGAGCTTGAGCCTCAAAGGCTGAAGGCAGACTACTATCCTTAGTAGAGTCTTAAGCTAGCACGAGGGCTTGTGCAGCCAAGAATATGCAGGAATGAGTAGGTTCAAGTTAGAGAAGCATTACAGCTGAGTTCTAACTTATATACTAAATGAGAGTGGTTTAGGGCAGGTTGCCCTGATATGGTAAGAGTCTTTAGGGCGGGTAAGGATGCCCAAATAAGGAAAGACATGTTGCGTCATGAGAAGTCACATGGTATGTGTCAGGGAAGACACGTCGTGTAATGAAAGGTCACGAGGTGTGTGTCAGAGGACGAGGCAGTGGAGACGCATCACGTCGTGTAAGAGCACAGGGTTACATGTCGGTGGCAGGAGTGGGAAGGAAGGGTGAAACTGGGAGAGAGGCTGTGAGGACCAGCTTCTTGGGTGAACCAGGATCAAGAAGGCAATGGGACAGCCTTCGGGAAGGATAGGATCATCGGGGCGATGACTCGGGAAGATTAGGCTCAATGATGCTGTGGGTACAGCATCAAGGGAGGCTGTGGGGGGACAGCACTTGGGTGAGGTTGGGGATCCAGGGAAGGAGTCCGGAAGGACGACTATTGGAGGTAGTCATTGAGAAGGGAGTCCAGGGCAGGGATCAAGAGGAGGGATCCAGGGAGGGTCCGAAGGAAAACTACTGGGGGTAGTCATCTAGGGAGGGTGTCTGGGACGAGGATCAGGGAGAGGGTCTTCCAGAGTAGTGTCAAGGGTGATGGGTCTCCATTGGGGATCAGGATTCAGGAAAGGGAGGCGAAGGGGATCTGCTTTAAGAAAAAGCATATCCAATTGTAACAGTAGGCTGTGGATAGTGCTACATCGTAGTGAAGGAGGCGCGCCAATTCTTGAGCAAAGGCTGAGGCCAATTGTGGTCCTCGATCAGAGATCAACTTGTTGTGTACAGTAAGCCGTAGTGCTTGAACACGTGGTTGAAAAGAGTTTGGCGATGCCTGCAGCATCAATCATTTTTGAGCAAGGGGCAAGAACTACCCCCTTACTAAGGCCATGGTCAACCACAACCATAATAGAATCAAAGTCTCCTATGCGGGGGAGGTCGGTAATAAGATCCACAGAGAGATGCTGGAAAGGATGAGTGGTGGCAATGGCGAGAGGGATGAGGGGGGGAACGGTGGGGTGGGTCTGGACCTTGTAAGCCTGACAAATGCCACATCCGGTGATGAAATGTCTGACATAGGTGGAGAGATCCAGCCACCAATAGTCCTTCGAGAGGAGGGCTACAGTTTGGAGATGGCCACTGTGACCGCCTTCTGGGGAGGAGTGTGCTGCTGCGATGAGGTCGTAATGAACGACCGAGGGGATGTACATGCAACTTTTGAAGTATAGTTTGCCATCCACAAAAGTCCAATCATCTGGGGAGGATCTGTGAAACAATTTCTCTGCCTTCTCCATGGCATGGAGGGCATCAAGGTCGAGTTGGTCTGTGGCAAAGGAGTCATAGATCTTTTCCGCAAGGGCTAGGTCAATCCATTTGATTTGTAAATCAAAAGCGGATTCGGGAAGGAGCCGAACATCGGCGTTGTCTGACAAGGTATCGATCTTGTCTCACCGGGATAGGGCATCTGCAGGTGCCATCTGGGTACCAGGGAGGGCTGTATAGGCCACATCAAAGTCCATGAGGAAAAGGAGCCGACAGGCTTGTTGTCTGGAGAGTTTCCTGGGTTCCTTGAAGTACATCAGGTTCTTGTGGTCCATCAGGACCATGACAGGAAATGGTGAGCCTAGAAGGTACTGTCTCCAATCTTCTAGGCCCCATATGATGGCAAGTAGCTCACAGTCATAAACATTGTAGTTCCTCTCGGCAGGAGAGAACATTTGGGAAAGGTAGCCACATGGCTTCAAATCACCATTGGCATCGTGTTGCATCAGGACTGCACCAGAAGCAGTCAATGAGGCGTCCGTCATGAGGGTGAATGGTTTCAAGGTATTAGGGAAAGCCAAGATGGGTTGGCAGGGGAAGGCAGATTGCAATCCTCAGAAGGCTTTCTCCTGGTCGGGCCCCCATTTTCACTCACAAGAGACTTTTGTGAGATCTAGAAGGGGTCATGCAATATTGGAGAAAGAAGGGATAAACTTGCAGTAGAAGTTGCAAAATCCAAGGAAAGACTGAACATCTTTCATGTTGCCTGGATGGTGCCAGTCCTCAATGGCCTTCAACTTGGCTGGGTTCATCTGGATGCCATCCTTGTTAACCACCATTCCTAGATACTCCACTTCTTTGGCGACAAAGGTACATTTCTCCAATTTGATGTACATCTCGTGTTCCCAGAAGCATTGGAGAACCTTCCAGGTTCATTCTTTGTGGAGGGCGAGGTCGGCTGAGTGGATTAAGAGGTCATCCATATAAATAATCAACCATCCTTCTGTCATATAATCTCCAAAGAGATCGTCCATGAATGCTTGGAAAGTGGCAGGGGAGTTGCACATTCCAAAGAACATTATAGTAGGTTCGAAGAGGCCGTAGGGGGTGATGAAAGCAGCTTTCCAGTGGTCCTTGGGTTTGATCAAGATGTTGTTGTATCCCCACTGTATGTTGAATTTGGTGAAAATGGAGCACCCCTTTAATTTATTGATGAGGTCGGAGATAAGGGGGAGGGGATATGTGTTCTTGATCGTGTGAGAGTTGAGGTAGCGGTAGTCTTGGCAGGGGCGAAGTTGCTTTCCATCTTTCTTCTGGACAAAGAAGAATGGGGAGGCCTGAGGGGATTTGGAGGGGGTGATCTTGCCTGTTTTGAGATGTTCGTCAATGATCTCCTTGCAAGTGACTTGCTCGGCAGGGTTCAATGGATAACTCTTGGCTCGTTTGAGAACAAATGAGTCTTTGAGTTCGATAATGTGGTTGTAGGGCCGTGAAGGAGGTAGTTTGGTGATGTCTTTCTTGTCAAAGACATCGGCGAATGCCTGAAACACTGTAGGGAGAGAAACCTCTGTTTTCTCCGTTTGTTGGGTGATAATTGTGGACATTGTTGTCCGTCATACCACAAATTCTGGTATGTTGCCTGCTGAATTGAAAAACCTAGCTTGTTGGACAGGTGTCCATTGACAAAATCCATTGTAGAGCTCTCTCTGGGTATGCTCTTCTTCGTCATGGCCAAAATACCATAGCAGGTATCATTGTTGGAGTGCTTCCGGTTTGAAGCCACTTGTCTGCTTGTATTTGGAAGGGGTTATTGTAACCTGTCCTTCCATCCAGTTGACATCTGGATTTAGGGCCCTAAGCCAGGGCAACCCTAGAATCACGTTGTCCTTGCCACAGTTGAGGATAAAGAGGTCCCACTGCTCTTTCACTCCTCCATAGTCAAGCACCACATTGGTCTTGAACTTGATGGTCCCTGACTGATTGGGGGATCCATTGATGTTCCACACTTTGAGGGGCATGTCCATCTTGAAGATTGGTAACTTCAAGCATCGTATCATGCTAAGACTGATAAAGCAGCCCGTAGCTCCACTGTCAATCAAAGCATTAGTGCCAACAATTTTGCCATCCTGTCTCCAGATCAAAAGAGGATTCTGAATAGAATTACTCTTTGATCCAGAAATAAATACAGGAGCAATCATGATGGAAGGAGATGACATTGGTACATCCCTTCCCTTTAAAAATGTGAAGCAGAGGGCGCACCTGCGCTGTTAAGGTTACTACTGGTGGTAGAACCTAGACAAGTGACTTGAGTGCATAGACTCAACTGTGGGTCACAAACCAGGTGGTAGCCTGACTCATAAGGCTAGTCAGTATCTGTGAAGCAAAAGGAAGATGGAATGTCCCCAGGGGTGGACAGTTGGAGTAGTCCTGGATGGACTATGACTGCTGAGGGTGATCAGGAAGTCCTTCCTTGGGGTCAATAGGCCCAAGGGGTGTCAATGAAGGTGGGGATGGTCAACAGTTGACCAGACAGTGGGCAAGATAAGAGGTGCCAACTCTATGAGAACACGACAGGCAGAGAAGCCTGAAGGTAATGGTAAGGGTTAACCTAGTGAGGGAGCTAGACTCAAGGAGTGGTGACTCTTTGGTAGAGAGAGTCCAACCACTGGCAGAGGAGATGCCCTAGGGGAACAAAAAGACTGTGAAGGAGTTGAGCTAGGGACAAGGTTAATCCTAGTGAGGGGTTGATGATGATGTCTGGGGATGGCCCAGAGAGGAGGAGGGTAGGTGAAGGTGACGAGAGCGACAAGCGTTGAGAGAGTACAAGTGGGAGGAGATTACAGGGAGCTTGAGCCTCAAAGGCTGAAGGTAGACTACTATTCTTAGTAGAGTCTTAAGCTAGCATGAGGGCTTGTGCAGCCAAGAATACGCAGGAATGAGTAGATTCAAGTTAGAGAAGCATTACAGCTGAGTTCTAACTTATATACTAAATGAGAATGGTTTAGGGCAGGCTGCCCAGATAAGGTAAGAGTACTTAGGGCAGGTAAGGATGCCCGGAATAGGAAAAATGTGTTGTGTTGTGAATGATCACGAGGTACATGTTAGGAGGGACGAGGCAATGTCTTTGTAGGATCATCTCAGGTGGAGATGAAGAAGGATCAATCCGGTAGGGAGGCTGTGATCAGGTGAACCAGGATCAGAAGGGCAGTGGGGATAGCCTTTAGGGAAGGTAGGATCACTGAGGATCTGTACTTGGGTGAATCAGGATCAAGAAGGCAGTGCGGAGATAGCCTTTGGGAAAGGTGGGATCATCAAGGTGCTGGCTTGGGAAGAGTAGGATCAATGAGGCTGTGGGGGGACAGCACTCAGGTGAGGTCGAATGAGAGCTAAGAGGATAGCCATCAGGATGGGATCCGTGAGAGGAGTCCACAGCGGTAACTGTTGGGGAGAAGTCATAGAGTGGAGGGTCCAAGGTGAGGATCAGGGAGTTGGTCTTCTGAGGTAGCATCAGGGTGAGGGGTTTCCATAGAGGATCAGGACTCAGGGAATGTGGGAAGGAAGCAAGAGGGAGTCGCTTTAGAGAAAAAGTGTGCCCAATCGTAACAATACCTCCTTTTTACATTGAAAGTTCCATCTTCAATATCACAGAGGTCCACCAGGTGGTGCGACATCAAGGCTGTCATCTTCAGGTGGTCCAATGAATGGGAATTCTTTGGGGACAGAGAGAGGGATTGGGAGGAGAGTGATGATGGCAGTGGGGTTAGGATGGGGGAGTGGATATCCTGGCCAGTCTGGGTAGTTGGGGTCAGGACCAGGGGTGGCTAGGGGAGGAAGGGGGAGGTCTACCACAGGAGGGGTGGGCGGTTGCCAGGTGGTATGGGTTCCCCAACCATAGTTGTTGTGGGGGCTGGGTACATCTGGGTTGGGAGTGGTAGTGGGTTTGGGGATGGAGTGAGGATCACCCCATGCGAGGCAGAGGGTGAAGGACTGGTGATGAACTTTGATTCAACAGTGTACCCAAAGGTATATGGTGAAGGCGATTGAGGTAGCGAAAATGGAGAAGAGGAGTAGGGTGAGGGTGACGTCCATGGTTGATGGGAGGGGGAGAGAAGAGAGGTCTTCTTCTTATACTCCAGGAGGTCAGGATGAAACTCCATTTTGTTATCCGATAGTAGAAAGTCAAGAGGGTCTGAGATCCAGGGAAGATTTGGGGAAGAAACGTGAGAACATTTCAGGTAGTGATGGTAGTGACAGTAATGGATGGGAAGATCCGAGTGGGTGATTTCAGAAGGAGTGATCCGTGACAAGATCCAAGGATCATGTGAGAGGGTAAGAGCACAGCGAAGTGGTCCGGGGTTTCTTAGAAGGTTTTGCATTCGGAGAATGTGTGTATAGTTTGAGATGTTCCAGAGGGAAGAGATTGGTAGGGAAAAATGAAAGAGCATCCTTAGGTGATGCAATAAGAAAGGGAAGGCCTGGTCCACTGCTGCTTGGGTTTGAGGAAAATACTAGGAGAGCAAGTCATCCATCATCATATCCAGAGAGGGGGTGATCCATCAGAATAGGACCATAGAGGTGAAAATGATAGGGGAGGGAATAAGAGTGGTAACTCGGTGAAGAGTACTGGGAGTGTTGGAAGGGAGGAAGAGGTTCTTTTCATTTGGGTGTGCCCAGAAAGGATCTAAGGGGGTTATCCAGTATTCCGAGGGATCGGGATATCCGAGGAGGGTGGTCTGGTGTGACCAAAGGTGGGGGTGGAGACATGCATCCACATGTCCTATCACGGGGTGACATGACTCCAGGGTGAGTCAAGATGGGCAAAGATGGTGTTTTGAAGGCCAATTGCCAGGATAGGGTGTTCGGAGAAGGGATGGCAACATGTGAGATGTATATTCATGACCTGTCTTGGGGTACTTGAGTGGTCCAAAGCCGAATTTGCTAGGGGGAGGCATTGGTGGAGAAGGCAAAAACAGGGGTTCCATATCCCGGGGACCAGTGGCAAGATGGAGGGCAGAAGTGCTGTTGGCCAGCACATCCAGTTTGGAGAGAGAGGGCCCATATCCTGGGGACCAGCGGCAGGTTTGGAGGGATGGAAGGGGTGGAGTGGGGAGAGGTTTGGAGTGAAGGAAGAGAAAAGACCGCATGAATTTGACCATTCCAAGGCTTGTTGTTGGTCTGATGAGCATATTAGGCCAGTGTCCAGTGGCTGGAGACCACCAGGGCATGCCAGGGCATGCCAGGTATTTGGTGAGTGTCTTGATGAGGTCATCCTTCGGTGTCCAGGAAGAAGGAGGATGTGCTGTCAGCCCGCACATCCATGTCTCCACCTCCTTCTTATCCTCAATGATAATTGTGATGTTTGACCCCAAACATAACTGGTCCGCTTGAAGTGGGGACCAATTGGAGGTTGGTGATCAAAATTTGGAGGAAAGGTTGAAAAAAATTTCCTGTAAAGAAAACTCCAGTCCCAGTGATCAGGGACTATATGTTGTCCATAAGTCTTCATCTGCCCCTAGAAAAGCAATGGTTAGATCTTCGCTCACAACCTATCGACTTTTCGCATAAGTCAGTTTGCGCAGCCCTCGTCCCAGAAGCCCAGGGTTACTATCCCTGTCAAAAGCTTTCTGGGCCTGATGGTCATTTGGAGTCTTTAGGTTAATGACCTCCACCACATTGGAACCACCATGGTCCAAACCATCAGGGGTAACAGCAGAAGGGGAAAAACCATCCCTTTACCAAATATAACCAAGGTGTCCCTTGGTTCCTTCATTTCCCGTATCGTCAGGGCAGCGTTCTCTGTGTGTGTAGTCACATGTGCAGCCCAGCAGGGTCACATGGTGCAGTACAGGGTCATCTGACCCGGACCTATTGTGGTGATCAATCCCAGGTCTTGTTCCAGTGGGTAATCCATCCACAGCACTGGTTAGTCAGGGACCTCCTTCTTAGAATGACCAGTTGCCCTTTGGTAGGAGAAACTGGTTCGATATGTGTCCGCTCATTAGAGATGGGAAGAGACTGTCTTTCAGCTGATGGCTCCGGTGGGGTGTGTTGAGAAGGTGTTGCTATTCTCTCCTTGCCCTTGTCTTGAGAGGGGAAATTCCTCTGGTTCTCCATTGTAGTAGGACAATTCAGATTTGGTACTGAAGGATGGACTCCCTGAGAAGAGTGGTATTTTGAATGACATCCCTTCTCTTTGCAAGTGAAGCAGCGATTTTTGATGAAGAATTTGACGCGCTTCTCTTGGGAGAGGAAAGGTGGTGGGAGTTGTCTTTGGCCACAATTTGGTCTAGGTTTGGGAGTTCTCTGGGTACTAGGTTTGGGTTCACCAACAGGTTTGATTGTTGGTGAGCGTCCTTGTTGTGGAGAGGGAGTAGGAGATGGTGGAGGGTTATTGAGAGAGGCGAACACCAGCAGGGTTTCCTCGGAGGGAGGAGGAGTGCCGGAGAGTGAAGAAGTCTCTGTCCTCTTGGCTGGAGGGACATACTGTAGAGGGGGGAGTCAAAGGAGACATTAATGGTCACCGAAGACCACAGAGGGGAGGGGTGGAGCAGAGCGTGGTTGGGAGGATGGGAGGAGGCTACAGAGCCGTACATTGTGGATCCGTTCCACGTAGAGGGGAGTTCTGTGTGATAGCACGAACTGGATTAGAGCTTGAACCTTTTGGTAAGGTTGCTACTGGTGGTAGAACCTGTTACGATTGGGTACACTTTTTCCTAAAAGCAGCTCCCCTTCACCTCCCTTTCACATACCCCAAGTCATGATCCTCAATGGAGACCCCTCATCCTTGATGCTACTCTGGAAGACTCACCCTAGATCCCCTGCGGTTCCCTCCTAGATGACTACCCCCAGTAGTCTTCCTTCTGACCCTCCCTGGATCCCTCCTCTTGATCCCTGCCCTGGACTCCCTCCTTGATGACTACCTCCAATAGTCATCCTTCCGGACTCCTTACCTGGATCCCCAACCTCACCCGAGTGCTGTCCCCCCACAGCCTCCCTTGACGCTGTACCCACAGCATCATTGATCCTAATCTTCCCAAGTCATTGCCTAGATGATCCTATCCTTCCCGAAGGCTGTCCCACTGCCTTCCTGATCCTGGTTCACCCGAGAGCTGGTCCTCACAGCCTCTCTTCCAGATTCACCCTTCATCAATCTCGCCATTGACGCATAACCCCATGCTCTTACATAACACGACGCATCTCCACTGCCTCATCCCTTGACATGACACCTCATAATCATTCACTATGCGATGCGTCTTCCTTGACATGTACCATGTGACTCCTTGCGATGCGACATGTCTTTCCTATTCCGGGCATTCTTACTTGCCCTAAAGACTCTTACCTTATCCGGGCAACCTGCCCTAAACTACTCCCGTTTAGTATATAAGTTGGAACTCAGCTGTAATGCTTCTCTAACTTGAACCTACTCATTCCTGCGTACTCTTGACTGCCCAAGCCCTCATGCTAGCCAAAGACCCTACTAAGGATAGTAAGTCAGCCTTCAGCCTTTGAGGCTCAAGCTCCCTGCGACCTCTCCTCGCTTGAATTCACTTCACTCTCGCCATTGGGATTAACCTTGCCCCCAACTCAAGACCTAATCACTCAGCTCCCCTTGCTTGTCCTTTAGAGCTCAACCTTGAGCTAGGTTTAGGACCATCTCCAACTGTCTAGCTCCCTCCCTAAAAGGACAGTTACCGTTACCTTCAGGCCTCTCTGCCTGTCATGTTCTCATAGAGTCGGCACCTCTTACCTCGCCCACCATCTGGTCAACCATTGACCATCCATGCCTTCATTGACACCTCTTGGGCCTATTGACCCCAAGGAAGGACTTCCCGGTCACCCCTCAGCAGTCATAGTCCAACCCGGACTCTCCAACTGTCCACCCCTGAGGACAACCCATCTCCCTCTTGCCTCACAGATACCGACTAGCCTTACAAGTCAGGCTACCACCTGGTTTGTGACTCACAGTCGAGTCTATGCACTCGAGTCACTTGTCAAGGTTCTACCACCAGTAGCAACCTTAACAGAACCTAGACAAGTGACTCAAGTGCGTAGACTCAACTGTCGGTCACAAACCAGGTGGTAGCCTGACTCGTAAGGCTACTGTAGTTGGTATCTGTGAAGCAAAAGGAAGACGGAATGTCCCCAGGGGTGGACAGTTGGAGTAGTCCTGGATGGACTATGACTGCTGAGGCCCAGTGAAAACTCGCTATTCTCAGTTCGGTTTATTTGTGTTTATGCATGCCCGGGCATAAACCTGACGAAATGTCTAGGACCGGGTGTGTCCATTTGTGTGACGATATGATATGTACCGATTCACTGTCCCAATGTGATCGTGTGATCCACGCATATAGCCAGGTAGAACTTAAGTACTAAGTGTCATGTCTTGTAGTGTTGTCGGCGTCCTACTTTCATTCTGCTCACAATGTCCACAAAAGATGTGATCCGGGAATTCCTCCAGAACACATTTATCCTCAAGATACCACTCAAACACGACGAAGTATATCACTTTACATTCACCCCTGACTTTCCCAGCCCACTGGTAAGTGCTTCTCTCCCTTGTAATATTGAACTTTGCTGTTATAACATATCCAATCACACAGTCTATTGTGCTCAAACCATTTCCCCAACTCCAAAGGTCCAAAACACTGCTTGACACTGAGACAACAGTTGTCCAAGTTGATGCGGCCTTGCCGGCTAAGGATAAACGCCCTGCTATCTCTTCTAGTGGGCATGTTCCTGGGGCTGATGTCACTAAAGATCAGGGTATGTGGCATATCTAATTGATCTGATCATCCTACTATGTACATTTAAAAATATTACAGAAAAACTGTGAGCATTGCCTAAAACCAATGTCATTAAAGATCCAAGTATATCATTATTCTAAATCTTTTCAGATCGTCATCAAAACCAAACAATCTAATTGTTCACAGTTGTTGTCGATGACAGCATGACTGAGTCCGAAGATGATGATGAATATATTGAGCATTTGCGACAACTTCAAGCAGTGAGTGCATCCTTTGAATTTTATTTCAACCACTCCGACATTTTCTTGTAGCATGGATGTGGCAGCATCTCTAAGAGGGCCAGATACTAAGTACTATGCTCTAGGTGCTATGTATATCTTTCGGCTTGTCTCCAATGTGTTCTGTGCAATTCAGATTGTTTGTGTTTACCTGTGTACATAGATAAGAAAATCCAAATATGCACCTTTCATTACCCTAACCATGTGCCTTCTTACTAGTAGGTGCAGATTGCAGCCTCGTGTTATCAATGACCCAGCAATGGTTAGGGTTATTGACTTTGATTCTCTTGCAACTATCAAGTTCTTTCAAAACAGCCCAACATTGGGACACTTTTTTGAGCCACTGTATCTCCACCAGCATCCCCTGGCCCTGGATCCCCATCCTTGTCTTCTCGTCATAGCTCTCCATTCTTACCTCCATCTCACAGATCCTCACCTGACCCTCCAATCCATCTTTCTGAGTCCCCACTGTTTCATGCTCATACACCAGAGCATTTTCCATCAGAATCACCTCCCCCAATGTACGACATCAACTTTGAGCACCGGAAACCTCTTGACATCAACCTTGATGACCTTGTTCACTCCGCTGTCCTCCCGAAAATCAAGACCCAGCTTGAATTCCTCACCCTCACCCGAGGAGCTTCGCTTGATAATGCTACCAGCAAGCTCTCAAAGGAAGCCATTCATCATCTTCGAAACCCTCTACGGCATCCCATAACCATCGAGAACAACAGCGTTCGCCATAGTATTGCTGTGTACTTGGCGCTCGAGCATTCGTCCCAGAATACATACAATCAGATCTGTCGGTCAACCCAAACCAACTTTCCTGAGTCACCTGCTGTCTGCGATCTTCTCAGCTTCCATGCTGTTGAAACAAAGATTGCTGAATATATGTACAGGGATTGAGTATATTGAGCACAACATGTGTCCAGCCTCGTGTGTTGGCTTTACAGGTCCATTTAGTGAACTTGAAGCATGTCCCATTTGTGAGACATCTCGCTGGGATCCAGGTTGTCTCCATGCCAGCAATGGGCGAGTCAAGGCTGTGGCAAAGAAATTCACTACCATTCCAGTTGGTCCACAACTTCAAGCACATTA
>JBBPRX010000054.1:0-29293 GCA_038093195.1 Boletus fagicola
AAGCCCACCAGAACTCACCTTGGTTGGAGTTGTACTGAGAGAGAAAGAGAGGTTGAAGAGTGATTGTATTCATCAGGAGATGAATCCTGGTATATATACAAGTAGTAGTATCTAATGGGGAAAGGTCCTAACCAGTCCCCATGGAGTAGTAGACAAGCAGTGTAAAGATGGTTACAGGTCCAAGTAGACCTGTAGAGGGTTAAGTGTGTAAAGGGTGGGTGAGTTATCTTCGACCCAAGGGGTTCTAGTGTAGGGTTGTAAGTAGAGATGGGTTAGCTGCGACTGACCACAACAAATCAATGATAGTCTGGTTGAAACTGGAGTAAGAACACTGAAGGACAATGAAGTCTGAGATGGAATGGTGACTTAGAATGATAGTCCGACCAAGGACAAGGGTCGGATACGATGAGATGAGAGAAATCCTGTCAAGGACGAGGACCGGATACTGAAACAATATGTTCAGGTTGGTCAAGGACGAGGACCAACAACTAGCAAGACAATGACAATGACAATGACAATGACAATGATTAGGCAGAGAGGAGTCCGATACCCATGATCCAGCCCGAGTGCACAAGATGGTTATTGAGATCCAGGTACAATCTCTTTATAGTCCAGGCATTCCCAAGACTTGGTAACTAAGAGACCACAGAAGCAACTACAAGATCTGAGATATACATACAAAGTGGCAGAGCCCAACTGTCTAAGAAGTCCGAAGATGATGGAATATGAAGCGAGACAGCATTTAAGGTAGGGAAACAATAATGAAAATGTAAAACAGCGACTAGAATAGGTAAACCGGACGGGTAGACAAAGTCCTGTTTGGTCCGGACAGCAGACTAATACTTTGGACTGACTAGAACCAGTTGGACTGAAATGACTTACCTCGGACTGGAATGATGGACATGGGACCACGATGGACTATGAGGAGTAGACACTTGAAGACTAAGAGGAAAGGGGACTGTGAACGTAGAGAGCTGGAGGCTCTTACAGTGGAATGAAACCTATTTATGTCCGCTGTATTGTAAGTGTGTCTGGTCTAAATCCTTTGGAGTGACCAGATACAAGTCTGGTGTATGTCCGGTATGGGTCCTAAGGATATCATCCAGAATATTACTTCAGATGAGTCCGGACTTACTCGGACATGTTCAGACTGGTTATCTAGACTACTATAATATATATTGTAATCTATTCAACAGATGAGCCTCCATTGACAGATGATTGCATTGTTTCTCTCAAGCATTCTCTGATACTATGTATATATGTTATGGTTCATCCCCTTTATCTTTTCTTTCTTTTCCTTCCTTCATTGTCATCAACCTATGTCTCTTCTTCTTCTCTTGGACTTCTATCCTACCATTTGAGCCCTGTAGGATATCTTTCCTCTCTTCTTTGTATTACTAAATCTTCTGTTGTGTTCTACAACCTTTTTTCAACATGTCAGCCTTTGAACACATCACCCTTATTCCACCATTTTCTATTGTTAAGTCATTCTATCTTGGCTTGTATATATAAACTTAGATATGTATCAAGCAATGTACAGTAAGTCCTAAGCTTGACCTACTTAGAATAGCATATACTTTTGATTGCTCTCTTTGAATCTCTAAGTCCTTGTCCTACTTTTGAATGGACTCAGATGCTGTCCTTGACACTTTGAATCTTTAGACAGCTACCTCACTGTTCTCCTCTATGAAAGCACACAGAGTCCTTCATTCTAAGAAGATCTTAGAAGAACAGAACCTTTGATCTTTGATTGACCAAGTCTATGCTTGTCCTTACCCAAGGCCAAGTATAACACATCAGGAAATCTATGTTTTGGCTAAGTTGTCTAAATCATCTAAATGTCCTAAAATTAGACAGTTTAGTTGACTTAGACAGCTTAGCCAAAACATAGATTTCCTGATGAAGTATACAATATATGCTCATCAAACTGAGTCACACTCATGCAAATAAGCTCCAAGATCTTGAGGAATCAGTTATTCCTATTGAACCCATTACCAAGTCATTTCAGATCAAGCTTTTATTGGCTGAGATTCTGGAAAGGAGTTGAAATGGACAGTGTGATGACATCAATTCCCATGATAGCAGCATATGGCTTTACTGACTACCATTCACAAGGCCCAACAATTCCATATGTGGTTGTTGACATAGCCACACTGCTGACAGGTGCTTTAGGTTTGTTCAATCTCTATATTGTGCTGTCATGGAGTTCTGAACAGTCAATGATACACCTACTTTCAACTTTGTGATTTTGATAACAGCCTTTTTTGAAAGTTGAGCTTTTAGCAGAGGATGACCAACTAAAAGAGTTAGATTAGACAACCAATGCATGGTGGCAAAAGATGAAACACAAGACAAGCCAAAACTGTATTTAGATGTTGTGTTATTATGTTAGGTTAATAGATTTTGTATTTTCAATTCTGTCCCATTTTGTTCTGTATTATTATTATTATTATTTGTTTATTTATGTGTAAAGTATAATAAGACAAGATTGATGAAAGAAAAAAATATGGTGGTGGCAAGAGCCAGTGAATTATCCCACGGTTATGGGTGTAGACTCGGAGGTCGTTGGTGTGTCATCGCGGCAAAGGCTGGTGAGTTATCCCACGGTTATAGGTGATACTTGAGTCGCGGCAGTGAGTTGGCATCACAAAAGAGGAAAAATCCAAAAAAGGAAGGAGTTACCGTGGTGAGTTGTTCCCACGATTATGGGGGTGAGAGAAACCTTGTCAAGCAAGGTAATTTCCGACGAAGTTTTCACATCCGGATGCCAGTCATCACCACTGGCATTGAAACTACAAAAGTATGAAGGTATGTTCCCGAATATTTTTCTTTCGAGCGAATACTCCAGGAAAACCCTATCGTGACGCTGTGCGAAGGCGAGGTCAGGCCACATAGCACATGGTTGTCCCTTTCCGTGACGAATGTGATGACCACTACTAGTTCACTGACACAAGGTTGCCCAGTGGTTGCCCAGGTGGTTTGTCGTAGCTTGGATGACTCCAGACGGTTCAGGATCAGCTTCAATGGCAAGAGAGAAGCCAAGGCCGCAAGGAGCGTCCACCCAAGGCTGTCGAACGAAAGAGAAGATAACCTGATTATAATAAGCCCCAAGATACAAACATAATCAAGTCTCACTACATAGCATACTTAGATAGCACAATCCGTACATACTGCACTACAGTCCAGCGAAAGGTCCGTAAGCCTCATTTACATAAAAAGAATACAAGCATTCCGTTGAATCACTCGAAACGCCTTATACGTAAGGGTACTACAGGGCCATCCTCGCCGGCCACTTTCGGCCTCGGTAAAATACCCCTCGCCATCTCGATCACCGTCTCCGGCCCACCAGGAAATTCAAACACAAAGTTTTTCACGAGAATCGAAAGTACGATCTGTAACGAAAAGGAGAAATGTTCGTTCAGGGAAATTTTTTGAATCGGGGCATGTAAAACATCGATCGCATCCATAGATCTATAGATGGGCCGCGCGCGTACATACCTTGAATTCGGCTATCGCGAATCCCTTTCCAAGACATGTCCTTGGGCCATCGACGAAGGTCAGCAGATGTCGGTGTCCCTGAACCTCTTTCGCCGTGGCTGGGATACCTTCTTCCCCGATCCATCGTTCGGGCTTGAACTCTTTAGCATCGGGACCCCAGAGCGCCGTCGAGCGATTCATGCACGGAACTGAAATAGACAGGCTAGTCCCCTTTGCGACTGAGATGTGGTCAACAAGTTTGCCAGAACGAGTGCGTATGGGCTTGCTCAAAGGGACAACGTCGTCCTCTGCAGCCTGTTTCCCAAATGGGTCAAAACGTTGGATAACCCTTCCGGTTACGCGTACTTACCATGCGAAGAGTATCATGGAGAGGAGGATGCACACGCAGCGTTTCTTGTATCACGGCATCGAGGTACGGGAGATTGTTGGGAAGCTGATCATAAGTTGGGTCAGCTCCAAACTCGAGAAGCTCTGCTCGTAGTCTCGCTTGCATATCTGGATTTTTGGAGAGTTCGATCAATGCCCACTAAAATAGTGAAAGTGCTTGCACGTTAATGATATATCACTTGATTATAGTGGGCTTTCATACCGTCAAACTAACTAAGGGGGTGATAATAGATTGTGAGTTCTGTTCGATTCAGAGAATTGGCTGGCTTACTTGACGTAGTCTCATAACCAGCGAGAAGTAAAACTTTGGCCTAGGTGAAAGCGGTCATTAACGTTCGGGTTGGCAGTGTTTCAATCCATACCTGTGCCATCACCTCCTCACGCGTCAAATGGAGCTGGCCGTCTTGACACTCAGCCCGGACTAGATGAACTTAGTTAAGTTATCAAACGTCGCAGGACATGCAAACATACTCAAAAGACCAAGGATAGACATCTCTTCTCTCTCTCCCAAGGTACCTGCTTCCTTTTCTTTCCTCGACTTTGTGAGCAACACGTTTGAAATGTCGCCCATCGCGTCATTCAACCTCTTGACGAGCTTCGAGTGTGGCGTCGGCAGTCTCAACAACCACGGGAGTGCCTGGGCGAGCAAAACAAAGAACATATTGAAGGTGTTTCTCCCACTGCCAAAACTGTCAAAGAGTTCCGTCACCGAGGTCGGTTTACCATCCAGCGAACCAAAATCATGAGAAAACCCGGCGATGCCGATCGTGTCGAGACTAGTCAAATTTGGTTAGGCAATGCGACGATCGAGCCAGAGGCACCATCGTACGAGATATGATTCATCCTAGGTTCCGTGTTAGGTTACTCCATTACGATATAGCGATCACATACCAGTTTTCGACATCAACCACGACGCTACCACCACCGTTTGATTCAATCAAGGAGTCCCAAACACCTTTAGCCTAAGCTTATTCCTGAAATAGTTTTCAACACTCAGGGGACCGGACACATACCTTGTAAGCCGTATCATAGAAGACTGAAGTCAAATCGCGAATTGCGGCGTTACTAAAAGCCGGAGTCAAAGTTTTCCGTTGTCTGTATCAAGCCTTGTCAGCACGGTGTACCATACAAACAAAACGCAGGAAAGTACTGACCTACGATGACTCTCTCCCGCCGCGGACAACACTCCTTTACCAACCTGTGCAACCCTGATCAGCGCACCTCGGAGCCATCATCCAGATCTTGTTCAAATATCCGCTTACGAGGTTCTCCGTAGCGATCTTTCCGAAAGGTGTTAATGTGTACGTCCGCGTCTCCCCTGCAAAGAAATGCGCTACTGCTTTAGGGTCACAGAGGACAATTTTTCTTCCGCCTAGCGCCAAAGGGACTTCATACACCCCACCATATTCTTCCGCCCATTTTTCGTACTCTGCCCCAGAGTCAGGAGACGTGAGAATCGCCTTACCCAAGCCCCACACGAAAGAGGGATTCGGTGGCCCACGAAGAGCAGTCGTTTTCAGTTTGCGGCGAGTGACTTGAACGACTTTGAGAACGGCGTAAAATGCACCAAGTGCATAGGCAATGTGAATGAAACGTGGGCGATGCCACGCAGCAAGGTTGTCTACAAGCAACGCCTGCAAAGATTCGAGCGAGATTACGTTGGTCATTGTCGGAGGAACACCCGATAGGAACAACCCGATGTAGATGCCGTGAGGCAGAAGACACGGCCAGTCACCAGTGGCGAGCTTTGGCACGATTCGGAGGTGGATGGAACGCGGTAGGCGCTTGTGGTGAGTCCTGAGAACTCAGAGCAGAGATTTAAATTCCACAGTGATGGGCGGGACTCGGAATATATCAATAAATCGAAATGCTTACAAGTTGTGCTGTAAGTGAAGTAAGTCCGAGTCGTGTTAGTTTACTATCTATATACGCAATCCGGGAACCGAAAGCTTCACTTGTGAAACAGGATCAAAATGTTTTATCTGGAATCCGCGGTCCGCTTGCATTCGGAATATCCACGGGCCGGTCTCTGCCTTGGGATACGGTCGCATCTTCCGAACGCTCGCTGTTACAAATGCAAGTGTCTGACTCTTTGTCAGGGGAACAAGGACAATGTTGGGCTCGCGCTCCCCCAGCCGCGCTGTCATTCTAGCGTAATCACCAACACTCGTCGAACGTACTAAGTAGCACATAATTAGCGTCCACAAAAGAGTAATTCTATGACTCTTCCGCAGTATTCCGTGTTCAACCTCCACCCCACCACAGTTCTCACATAGTCCGCCTCCAAGACCGTATCAAATACCGTCTCCTCTCCATCCTCTCCGGAATACTCTCTGGGTTAATTTCCAGACTGAAGAGCACGCGTAGGGCGAGCAGTGATAGACACGTTTCATGGATGCAATGTCGATCTCGTCGAAAGTGACAACGAGGAAAGGAGGGTCGATGAGGTAGACGAGAAATTTGGTGATAGGTTGTAACCGAACGTTGGTTCGGTAAGGGACACCTTCAAACGACAACTCTCAGAAGGGAATATCAACCTCGACATTTCCTCCGGTCTGTTCACAATCCAGCCAGGGTCCGATATATAGCATGTCAGTCCAGCGTACCGAAGTTGAAGCAGCCTCTGCTGTGCGCTCCGCAAAGAGCTTAACCTCCATGTCAAGCTTCTGCCTTCGTTTCCGTTCTTGTTGTTCCATCTCCATCTCGTCCTAGTCACCGTAACGGTGCTTCCGCTTCCTATTAATTACCCATCTCATCAAACTGAACGTCATGAAATATAAGTCTATATCGAGTTGCTCAGCGAGATCAACACCACGCGCTCAATACCACCTTGCCTCGTCAAGATCGGCTCTGGGACGTCGAGGCAGAATCCGGTGCCTTAGCCTTCCCAGGGAGGCGTGTCAACGTCGACGACGTCCAAGGCGCACTTGCTCCTGCATCGATGTCAGTGGGTGTTGTACGTGTGTGGGGCAGCTCATACCTGATCCTGATGGATCGTGGTTGTGGGCTAAGATGTGTCGACGGTGCCAATCGACTTACCATACACGACCGTGACCACGTCCATACCTAGAAATAAACTCGATCTTGAACCTGCGACGTCGTTCTCCATATATTTCCGTCTGAAATATACGAGGTCCGAGATCACCCTGCTACGCCACGTTTTGCTTCGCGTCCACATCGCCGAAGCCCGTTGTTAATAGGCTCCCTAGACACTTGCAGCGACTGACGGATGTAACGTCCCGACTCCCTTCAGGTCGTGCTGAGCTTTGACGACAACATGGCGCTTTTTCGCGATTGCATTGATACCAGCCGCCTGATGCAAATACAATGAATGATCTTCCTCGCAATACGCAGCGCGTGTTGGATCATCTCATAAAGTGGCTCGTCAAGGTTCCCTGCGAAAATCTTCTGTTTGGGAACTCAAAGCCCGTAAAGCATGTGTGACCTACCTTGTTTCGCGTCTCTTGCGTCGAAAGCACGGCGGTCGACGATTTGGTCCCTGGACCATGCCTGATCTCGGATTTCTTGGATAAGCTCGGTGGTGGGCGCTTCTCTGGACCTGGAGTCGTCAGCTTGTCATCGGGGCGGCACGGCTTTGTTGCGGCTTTGTTGCGGCCTTTGGGCTTTGGGCTGGCAGCAGCTTGGAGAAGGGCACCCGGATCTTCACCTACAGGTGTCGCAGCAGGAATCCTGTCGAAGCATTCTGAAAAAAGTGCAAGTATGTCAAATAATTAACCCACTCGTTGACAGTATGCGTGAATCGCTCATCACGGTGTTCGATCAGTTTCTTCGTCATCACAGGTGTCATCGCAGGTGGAAGCGAAAACCCCGCACTGAAGAATGGCATCGTCATCATCATACACACACCTGCGAGGACTAATGTCAAACCCACCTAGATTCTTCCATCTTCCCCTTTGAATTCTCCGCAAACTCGAATATCAGAACGTGCTTCTCTTCTTCCGCGCCAGGAAGCTGGGACGAAGGTGTGAAAAAAAAAGTTGGGGCTCCATTGTCCGCCAGGTTGCTATTGAGAGTTTTTCGGCATGTATGCGTAGGTGGTATGTACGCGAAGTTGATGAGATCGGGCACTCTGGATGCAAGTCAGTGGGCATGGTCATGAAAATTGGCAGCACGCACTTGAGTTCGACTACTTTGGCGAGATCGAGTTTTCTGTTGGGCTTGGGTATGTTAGTTGAATGTCAGTAAGCAGCCGATACATTCAATCTTTTCAACGGGCACTGCACAGAGGAATGTATAGCCGGAAAGGTGGTCGCGAGGTGCTTTGGCGAGGATACAAAGACAAGGACAGTGTTAAGACGCTGAGCCTGGTCACGTGTCAGAGGGCACAAGGAAAATGCTCATTCTAGTGTGATGACCGACATTCACTTATCACACGTAGGTAGCACATAATTAGCGTCTGCAAAGGAGGAGTAGTCCTATCCGCACCACGAAGTGAATGATGATCAGCCCTATGCACCTCAACTTGAAGTAGCTCGCAGTCCTTCGAAAAGGAACCATCTTTACCAAATTAGGTAATGAGTGGCGCAGCATTTTCCCCAGGTCCACAGTGCGCAGCAATCTCACGGTCTCCAACGTCATTCAGATCCACCACGTCCCGAGCGATCAGTCGTGCTTCACTCATCTTTCAGCTGTCCTAACAACTCCCGCAATGAAGGCCGCCTTTAAGAAACAAATCGGACGCCTCCGATCCCGCGTGCTCAGTGGAGACTCGTCTCCGGTAGACATACCCAACATGCAGACGAAAGCTTCGGATGTTGCCCACTTCATGCACCACGTTGACTCGGACCTCATGGAGAAATTTGGACGATTCAGAATTCTCGTCATCGGTAGGGCGAATGCCGGCAAGACAACCATCCTTCAGAGAATCTGCAACTCGACGGAAGATCCGGAGATTTACAACAATCAAGGGAAAAAGGTGGGTTGAACAAGCTGGGATATGCTGGGTGCTAATGTTCTCGACGGGTGATCAGGTCGATTCTGTGATTGAGGGGTCCAGGGAGGTCGGTGTCATGGCTGCTGTGATTGTCGTTGAAGTCTTTTCAAGCCATCTTGCATTGCCATAGCGTGGACTCCACGACATCAATTATCAGATGGTTTTCAAAAGCAACAAGAGATTCGTTTTCCATGACTCTGCCGGGTTTGAGGCTGGCCGTGAGGATGAATTTGAGAAGATGAAAATTTTCATCACAGAGCGTGCAAATACAACGTTCCTCAAGAAGCGGATCCATGCCATATGGTGAGTGGATATATTGTGTTGGGTTCCGACTACTACTTTAGTATGAGCAGGTACTACATTCCAATGGACCAATTTCATCGTGCTGTCACTGTCGCAGAGGAAAGGTTCTTTGGTGAATGTGACACTAGGAATGGTGATGAATTCTTGTTGATGATGTGTTCTGAGCTGATTGGTTTGGATGCTAGTGCCAGTTGTGGTGCTATTCACTAAGTGTGATGCTCTCATAGCACAGGCATTCCAGCCTGAAGACCTATTACTGCCTCAAGAGCATCAGTTTGTGAGGCAGAAGAAGTATGCTGAAGAGATTTTTGCCAAAAGAAATGTATGGGGGGATCTATGCAAGATGAAATTTCCTCCACAGGCATCTGTAAAACTGGAAGGTTTGTACACATACATATACACACTCTTATCTCTATTCCATTCTATTGATTATATTACCAGACATGGATACATCTGACACAGGATGTAACATATTGTTGGAACAGACTGCAGCTGCATTAAATGATGCATCATTGCAGATGTTGTTGATCACAGCACAAGAAAAGAATATTCTACTATGCATTGAGTATGCAGTGAGACAGTAAGTGAACAGTTTTTGGATGTAAAATGTATACATGTTGATGCAAAAAAGTGCCTTGGTGCCATATGCTGAGTTCAAGGCCACCATGGAGATAGATCTTGATCTGGGTGGTGCATTGGCAAGTTGGTTTCCACACACACAGGTAAGATTTTGAGTTGGGAAGATTACTTGGTTGAATAATATTGATGGATGGATAGGTAACTATCATTACATGAAATTGAAAACAAGCTAACTGGTTGATCATTGTATTCTGTTCATGAAGGGGGTGTGTGATATATTATGCATTGAAGTTATGATGAACTGACACACTTTATAATACTAATAGCATGTAAGTGGTGTATCAAAACAAAAACATTAATTATAACTGATTCAACTGCTTGTGCATTAATAGCAGGTGAGAAATCTGATGGAGACTTGAAAGATAGTGTTACTGATGAATTTATGTATATTATTGTTTTGAATTCAAAGGGAGTAAGTCATACAGGAATATATGTGAGGCAGCATTTTACTAATGAATGAATTTCATATCACCACTGTTTTTTTACTATCAGGCAGTAAGTGATCTGAAATGTATGTATGAGGATGTGTGGCTAATGTATTGATATCTGAATTATATGCTATGGTAGGGAGTAAGTGGTTGAATTATACTTGGAAGACATAAAATTAATGATTTTGTATGCATTCATGCATTGGGCTTTGGACATAAAGAAAGTAAGTTGTGTGGAGATGAAAAAATAATGTTACTGACAAATTGTATTCATGTTTGTAACTGCTACATACTGTATATCAACAATAGTTTGTAGGTGATCAATTGTGCATTTTGAGGCTGCATGTTGATCATAGGCCTGTCTGCTGTGCCTTTCATTCATAGCTGGTGAGTTTTCCATGTCAATATAAAATCAGAAGACTGTTAATGAAGCTAACTCCTGCTACTCTTCCAATGATAGATTGTAGGTAGTTTGAAGTGCATTTGAAATGAGAATGTTGCTGATCAGCATACCTTCTCCTACTTGCCCATTAACAGAAAGTAAGTGGTCTGATGGAAATTTGAAATGAGAAGGTTGCTGATCAGTGTTCCTTCTCCTACTTTCCCATTGATAGGAAGTTAGTGGTCTGATATTGATTTCAAGTGAAAATGTTGCTGATTAGCATGCCTCCTCCTGCCCTTCCATTAATAGTCTGTAAGTGGTCTGATGTAAAGTTGAAATGGAAATGCTGCTTATCAGTATCTCTCCTGCTCTCTCATTAATAGGAGGTCAGTGGTCTCATATGGAGTTGGAATGAGAATGCTGCTGATCAGCTTGCCTCTCCTACTTGGCCATTGATAGGATGTCAGTAGTCTGATATGGATTTGAAATGTGAATGCAGCTAATCAGCATGCCTCTTCCTGCCCTATAATTAATAGGAAGTCAGTGGTCTGATATGTATGTATTTGAAATAAGAATGCTGCTAATTAGCATGCCTCCTTCTGCCCTTCTAATGACAGCTAGTAAGTGATCTCAAGTGGATTTGAATTGTAAATGTTGTTGATTAGCATTCTTTCTCCTGCCATTTCATTGATAGCAAGTAAGTAGTCTGATATGGATTTTAAATGAGAATACTGTTGATCAGCATGCCTCCTCCTGCTCTTTTATTGATAGAAAGTGAGTGGTCTGATACATATAGATTTGAACTGAGAATCCTGCTGATCAGCATGCCTCCTCCTGCCCTTTTGTTGGTAGCGAGTAAGTGGTCTGTTATGGATTTGAAATGAGAATATTGTTAATCAGCATGCCTCCTACTCTCCCATTGATAGGAAGTGAGTGGGCTGATATGGATTTGAAATAAGAATGCTGCTGATTAGCATGCCTCCTCTTACCATTCCATTGATAGCAAGTAAGAGCTCTTATGTGGCTTTGAAATGGGAATGCTGCTGAATAGCATGGTTCTTCCTACTGCTCTTCCATTGATAGGAGGTCAGTGATCTGATATGGATTTGAAATAAGAGTGCAGCTGATCAGCATGGGTTTTCATGCTTATCCATTGATAGGAAGTCAGTGGTCTACTATGGATTTGAAATGTGAATGGTGCTGACAATATGCCTTCTTCTGCCCTTTCACTGATAGCAAGTAAGTGGTCTGATATGGATTTGGAATGAGAATGGTGCTAATTGGCATGCCTCCCACTGCTCTTGCATCAATAGGCAGTGAGTAATCTAATGTGAATTTGAAATTAGAATATTGCTGATCAACTTGCCTCTCCTTGTATTTCAATTCATAGCGAGTAAGTGATCAGATGTGGATTTCAAATGAAAATGCTGTTGATCAGTGTTACGATCATGATTTCACCCCTATCTTTTTATCTTATCTAAAGTCACATGACTTCTCTTTCAGATTTCACTTCCATATCACGTGACATTATGTAATAGGTCTAGAACCTAAACACGTGCTTAACTCATGTCTTTAATCTCCGTGACCTAGAATGTTCTAGTGTCGCTTATTTAATTACCGTAGCTTCTAGAATGATCCCTTATCATACACGAGTCATGACATCATAGATACGCACGGACCAGTATCATAATATGTACAAACACTTGTAACAGTATAAATAGTCGAATGTCAATGCCCCAAGAACTCCAGTCAAGTTCTTGTTGGGATTCCCTCAACTATCTTTACTCTATAAGCATTTTCTGGTGTGAGGTGACCCAAGTCTTTCTTAGATTTGAGGTTGTCAACAATCAGCATGTCATTGATAGTTTGTAAGTGGTCTGATATAGATTTCAAATGAGACTGCTACTGATTAGTATGCCTTCCATTGCTCTTCCATGGATAGCAAGTAAGTGGCTGATGTGAATATGAAATGGGAATGCTGCTGAACAATATGGCTCCTTCTGCCCATTCATCCATAGGGACTAAGTAGTCTGATGTGGATTTGAAATGAGAATGTTGTTGATCAGCATATCTTCTCCTGCTTCATTGATAGGAGGTTAGTGGTCTGATGTGGATTTGAAATGAGAATGTTACTGATGAGCATGCCTCCGCCTGCCATTCCATTGATAGCAAGTAAGTGGTCTCATGTGATTTTTAAATGAGAATGCTGCTTATGGGCATGTATGCTTCTGCTCTTTGATTCATAGTATGTCAGTGCTCTGGTATTGATTTGAAATGAGATTGCTGCTAATTACCATGTCTTTTGCTCTTTCATTGACAGCAAGTAAGTGGTCTGATGTGTACTTAAGATGAGAATGCTGCTGATTAGTATGCCTTCTTCTGCTAACTCATTGATAGATTGTGAGTGGTTTCATGTGAAGTTCAACTGACAATGCTGCTGATTAGCATGCCTCTTGCTCTCTCATTGGTAGCAAGTAAATGGTCTGATGTGAATTTTAAATAAGAGTACTCCTGATCAGAATGCCTCCTCCTATTCTCCCATTGATAGCAAGTAAGTGGCCTAATATAGATTTGAAATAAAACTACTGCTGATTAGCATGCCTTCTCCTACTCTTCCATTGATAGGAAGTCAGTGGTTTGATATACATTTGAAACAGGAATGCTACTGATTATAATGCCTCCTTCTGCCCTTCCCATGACAGCTAGTAAGTGGTATCATATGGATTTGAAATGAGAATTCTGTTAATTGGCTTTGATAGCGAGTAAGTGGTCTAAAATGCATTTGATATGAAAATGCTGTTGATCAGCATGCCTCCTGCCCTGCCATTGATAGAAAGTGAGTAGTCTGATGTGGCTTCAAAATAAGAATGCTACTGACTAGCATTCCTTCTCCTGCCCTGCCATTGATAGTGAGTAAGTGGGCTGATGTGGATTTGAAATGAGAATGTTGCTGATCAGGAAGTGTTTCCCTGCTCTTTAATCAATAGGAAGTCAGTGTTTTGATGTGAATTTGAAATGAGAATGCTGCTGAACACCATGCCTCCTGACCATCTATTGATAGCGAGTAAGTGATGTAAAGTGAATTTAAAATGAGAATGCTGCTGATTAGCATGCATCCTGCCACTGCTCTCATATTGATAGGATGTCAGTTGTCTGATATGGACCTGAAAGGAGAATGCTGCTGACCAGCATTCAATCTTTTGTTCTCCCATTTATGTATAGGATGTGAGTGGTCCAATATGGATTTGTGATGATAATGCTGCTGATCAGCATCTCTGCTGTTGCTCTTCCATTGATAGCAAGTAAGTAATCTGATGTGGATTTGAAATGAGAATGCTGTTAACCAGCATGCCTCCTTGGGGTCTCCCATTGATAGAGAGTGAGTGGTCTGATTTGAATTGGAAATGAGAATATTGTTGATCAGTCTGCCTCTCTTTCTCTTCCATTGATAGCAAGTAAGTGGTGTGATGTGGTTTTGAATTGAGAATGGTGTTGATCAGCATCCCTCCTTTTGCTCTCCAATTATTAGCAAGTCAGTGTTATAATATGGGTTTGAAGTGAGAATGCTGCTGATCACTATTCCTCTATCTTTCATTCCATTGATAGCAAGTAAGTGGTCTCATGTGCCAATGGCATTGAGATAGGAATGTTATTGATCATCATACCCCCTTTGCTGTCCCATTGTTAGTTGGTAAGTGGCCCCACTTGGATGTGAAATGAGAATGCTGCTAATCAGCATGCCTTTTTCTCTCCCATTGATAGCCAGTAAGTGATCTGATGTTGATTTGAAAGGAGAATGTTGCTGATGAGCATACCTTCTCCTGCTGTGCCATTCATAGGAAGTGAGTGGCCTGATATGGATTTGAAATAAGAATCCTGCTAATCAACATGCCTACTCTTTGATTCATAGGAAGTCAGTGGTCTGATATGGATTTGAAATAAAAATGCTACTAATGAACATGCCTCCTTATGCACTTTCAATAACAGATAGTAAGTGGTGCCATGCAGATTTGAACTAAGAATGGTGTTAACCAGCATGCCTCCTCTTGCCATTCCATTCATAGCGAGTAAGTAGTTTGATGTGGATTTAAAATGAAAGTCCTCCTGATCAGGATGTCCTCCTGCTCTTCCATTGATAGAAAGTCAGTGGTGTGATATGGATGTGAAACAAGAATGTTGCTGATCAGTATGACTCCTGCTCTTTTATTGATAGCAAGTAAGTGGTCTGATGTTGATTTGAAATAAATATACTGCTGATGAACATACCTCTTTACTTTTCCATTGATAGAAAGTGAGTGGCCTGATATGGATTTGAAATAAGAATTTTGCTGATCAGTATGCCTACCTACTCCTCTCCAATTGATAGGAAGTGAGTGGCCTGATATAATTTGAAATAAGAATCCTGCTGATATGCATGCATACTTCTCTCCAATTGATAGGAAGTCAGTGGTTTGATATGAATTTGAAATAAAAATACTGCTAATCAGCATGTCTTCTTCTGCTCTACCAATGACAGCTAGTAAGTGGTCTCATAGGGATTTGAAATGAGAATGGTGTTGATCAACACATCTCCTGCCATTTTATTCATAGCGAGTAAGTGGTCTGATGCAGGTTTTCAATGAGCATACTGTTGATCAGCATGCTTCCTGCTGCTCTCCATTAATAGAAAGTTAGTGGTTTGATGTGGATTTGAAATGAGAATGCTGTTAATCAGCATGCATTCTCCTGTTCTTTCCATTGATAGAATGTGAGTAGTCTAATATGCATTTACTGTAAAATGAAATGTTGCTAATCAGCCTGCCTACCTCTGCCTTTTCATTGATAGCAAGTAAGTGATGTGATCTGGTTTTGAAATGAAAATGGTGTTGATCAGCATGCTTGCATGATTCCTACTGCTATCTTATTAATAGCATGTAAGTGGTCTTATATGATTGTGAAATAAGAATACTGTTGATCAGGACCCTCATTTGGCCCTTCCATTGATAGTTGGTAAGTGATCTGATGTAAATTTCAATCACGATGCAATTGATGAGCATGCATACTCCTTCTCTTGTATTGATAGGATGTGAGTTTGCTGATATTTACTTGAAATGAAAATGCTGCTAATAAGCATGCCTCCTGCTCTCCTGTTCATAGAAAGTAAGTGGTATAACCTGGATTTGAAATGAGAATGCTGCTGATCAACATGCCTTTTCCTGCTTTTACATTGATAGAATGTTAGTGGTCTTATATGGATTTGAATGGAGAATGCTGCTGACCAGCATACCTCCTCCTACTTATCTATTGATAGGAAGTCAGTGGTCTGATATAGATATGAAACAGGAATGATGCTGATTAGCATGTTTTTTCCTGCCATTCTATTAACAGCTAGTAAGTTGTTCAATTTGGATTTGAAATCAGAGTGCTGTTGATTAGTATGCAACCTCTTACTATTCCATTGATAGAAAGTAAGTAGTCTGAGAGAGATTTGATATGAGAATGCTGTTGATCAGCATTCTTCTTCTGCTATTCCATTGATAGCAAGTAAGTGGTCTGATGGGGATTTCAATGAGAATCCTGTTGATCAGCATGCCTCATCCTGCTCTCCTATTGATAGAAAGTAAGTGGTCTGATATAGATTTGAACTTAGAATCCTGCTGATCAGCTGCCTCCTCCTCCCCTTCAATTGGTAGCAAGTAAGTGGTCTGTTATAGATTTGAAATGAGAATGTTGTTAATCAGCATGCCTCCTACCATCCCATTGATAGAAAGTGAGTGGTCTGATGTGGATATGAAATGAGGATGCTGCTGATTAGCATGCCTTCTCTTGCCATTCTATTGATAGCAAGTAAGTGGTTTTATGTGGATTGAAAATAAGAATATGGTTGATTAGCATGCATTGTTTTCCTGCTGATAGTTGGTGAGTAATCTGATGTGAAATTCAAATGAGAATGTTACTGACCAGCATGCCTCCTGCCTTTCCATTTATAGCAAGTAAGTGGTCTGATGTGGATTTAAAATAAGAATTCTGCTGCTCAGAATGCCTCACTCTGCTATTTTACAAACAGGAAGTCAGTCTTCTTATGTGAATTTGAAATGAGAATCCTGCTGATCAGCTGGCCTCCTTGTATATTATTCATAGTTGGTGAGTGGTTTTTATATGACTTTGAAATGGGGATACTATTGATCAAATGCCTGCTACTCTCCCATTGATAGCAAGTAAGTGGTGTAATTTATATTGGAGATACATAAGAATGCTGCTTATCAGCATACCTTCTTCTGCTCTCTCATTGGTAGAAAGTGAGTAATCTGAGATGGATTTAAAAAGAGAATGCTATTGACCACCATGTGCTCTCCTACTCTTCTATTCATAGGAAGTCAGTGGTCTGATGTTTATTTGAAACAAGAATGCTGCTGATCAGTATATCTCCTATCTATCCATTGATAGCTAGTAAGTGATCTTATGTGCATTGAAAAGGGAATACTGTTGATCAGCTTGTATCCTCCTCCAATTGATAGCAAGTAAGTGGCCTAATGTAGACTTGAAATGAGAATACTGTGGATCAGTATGCCTTCTTCTGCTCTTTCATTGATAGCATGTAAATGGTCACATGTGGCTGTGAAATCAGAATGCTGTTGATTTGTATCACTCCTTTTGCTCTCCTATTGATAGTTGGTAATTGGTCTGATATTGATTTCAAATCATAACACTACTGATGAGCATGCATACTCCTCCTCTTGACTTGATAGGTGGTGAGTAGGCTGATATGGATGTGAAGTGAACATGCTGCTAATGAGTATGTTTACTGTTCTACTAATAACAGGAAGTCAGTGGTCTAATATGAATTTGAAACACAAATGATCCTGATTTATGTATATGGCTTCTCCCACACTTTTATTGTCAGATGGTAAGTGATCACATGTAGAGTTGTGATGAAATTGCTGTTGATGAACATGTTTGCTCCTGCTCTTCCATTTATAGCGAGTAAGTGGTTTGATGTGGATTGAAAATAAGAATACTGCTAATCAACTTGTCTTCTCCTGTCCTTCCATTGACAGGTAGTAAGTGATCTCACATATTTGAAATGAGAGTGTTATTGATCCACATTCACCACCCTTCTCTCCAATTGGTAGTTTGTGAGTGGTCTGATATGGATTTGACATGAGAATTCTGCTAATCAACATGTCTTCTCCTTTTTTATTGATAGCGAGTAAGTGATCTGATGTGGATTTGAAATACTAAGAATGCTAATTTGCATACCTCCTGCTCTCTCATTGATAGAAAGTCAGGCTTCCAAGATGGGTTTAAAATCAAAATGCTGCTAATCAACATGCCTCTCCCTACTCTGCTATTGATAGGGAGTCAGTGGTCTGATATGGATTTAAAATAGGGATGCTACTAATTAACCTGCCCCCTTCTGCCCATCTATTGACAGCTAGTAAGTGGTGTTATGTGGATTTGATATAGGAAAGCCATTAATTAGCATGCCTCCTGCCTTCCATTGATAGCAAGTAAGTGATCTGATATGAATTTGAAATGAGAATACTGGATCAGCATGCCTCCACCTGCTCTCTGCTTGATAGGAAGTCAGTAATATGATGTCAATTTGAAATAACAATGCTGCTAATCAGCTTGCTTGCTTCTCTTCCATTGATAGCCTGTAAGTGATCTGATGTCAATTTGAAATGAGAATGTTGCTTATCACTATGCCCCTTTCTGTTCTTCCATTGACAGCAAGTCAGTGGTCTTATATGTATTCACAATGAAATACTGCTGATTAGCATACCTCTTTCCCTTTCATTAATAGCCTGTAAGTGATCTATTGTAGATTGGAATTGAGAATGCTGCTAATCAACATGCCTTCTCCTGCCCTCCCATTCATAGTATGTATGTGGTCTAATATTGGTTTGACATGAAAATGGTGCTAATTAGCATGTCTACTACTCTTTTATCAATAGCAAGTAAGTGATCTGATGTTGATCAGAATGCTGCTCCTTAGCATACCTCCTCTTCTTCTCTTGATAGCAAGTCAGTGGTCTAACATATATTTAAAATGATAATGCTTCTAATTAGCATGCCTTCTTCTGCATTTCCATTGACAGCCTGTAAGTGATCTGTGGATTTAAACAGAAAATGCTGCTGATCAGCAGGCCTTCTGCTCCTATGTTCATAGGAAGTCAGTTATCTGATGTGGATTTGAAATGAGAATGCTGCTGATTAGCCTGCCCTTGTTTGTCCTTCTATTGACAGCTTGTAAGTGGCATTAAATGGATCTGAAATGAGAAAGCTGTTAATTAGCATGCCTTCTCCTGCCTTCCATTGATAGCAAGTAAGTGTTTGATGTCAATTTGAAATGAAAATGCTGTTAATCAGCATGCCTCTCCTCTTGCTCTCCCATGATAGGCTGTGAGTGATCTGATGTGAATTTGGAGTGAGAATGCTACTGATCAGCATATCTTTTCCTGCTTTCCCATTAATAGGTTGTGAGTGATTTAATCTGAATTTGACATGGGAATGGTATTGATTAGCATGCTTCCTCCTGCTGTTCTGCTAATAGTTTGTAAGTGGTTTGATGGGGATTTGAAATGAGCATGTTGCTGATCTACATGCATCCTCCTGCCATCTCAATGATCCTATTCATAGGATGCAAGTGGTCTATCTGAATCTGAAATAATAATGCTGCTAAGCTACATGCCTCCTCCTGCTTTTCCAATAATAGTTTGTAAGTGGTCAGATGTGGATTTGAAATGAGAATGCTGTTGATCAGCATGCTTCCTCTGCTCTTCCACTGATAGGCAGTAAGTGATTCCATGTGTATGTGAAACTGAAATGCTGCTGATCAGCATGCCTTGTCCTATTCTTCCAATTATAGCAAGTAAGTAGTCTAATGTGTATTTCAAGTGAGATTGCTGCTAATCAGCACTCTCCTCCTGCTCCCTCAATGATATGTATGTAGGATGTAGGTGGTTTGATGTGAATTTGAAATGAGGATGATGCTGATTAGCATGCCTCCTGCTCTTCCATTGATAGCATGTTAGTGGTCCGAGATAGATTTCCATTGAGAACACTGCTGATCATTGACATATCTTCTCCCACTCTTCCACCAATAGTTTGTGAGTGATCTGATGTAGAGTTGAAATGGGGATGCTGCTGATCAGCATGCTCCCTATGCTTCTACAATAGCCTGTAGGTGATCCCATGTGGATTTAAAATCACTGCTGATCAGCTGTTCTTCCATTGATAGGATGTAAGTGGTCTGATATGGATTTGAAACAAGAATACTGCTAATTAGCATGCCTCTACTCTCCTGTGAATAGCCTGTATGTGGTCTGATGTGGATTTTAAATGAGACTCCTGCTGATTAGCACTTCTTCTTCTGCTCTTCCACTGATAGTTTGTAAGTGGTCTTATGTAGCTTTGAACTGACATTGCTGATAATCAAATGCCTTCTCCTACTCTTCCAACAATAGGGAGTAAGTGGTCTGATATGTATTTGATATGAGAATGCTGCTGATCAGCATGCATTCTTCTTCTCTTTCATTAATAGTTTGTAAGTGGTCTAATGTGGATTTGAAATGACAATGCTCCTGATCAGCATCACTGTGACTGCTATCCTGTTCACAGGCTGTGAGTGATCTCATTTGGATTTAAAATGAGAATGTGACTGATTAACATGTCTCTTCCTGGTCTTCCTTTGATAGCCTGTAAGTGGTATGATGAGGATTTGAAATGTAATTGCTGCTGATCAGCATACCTCCTTCTGCTCTCTCATTGGTAGCATGTAAGTGATCTAATATATATTTGAAATGAGAATGTTGCTGATCTATGTATATGCCTTTTCCTGCTCTGCCATTGATAGTATGTAAGTGATCTGACACAGATTTGAAATGAGAATGCTGCTTATTACTATGCCTCCTCATGCTCTCCCATTGGTAGGAAGTAAGTGGTCTGATGTGGATCTGAAATGGGAATACTACTTACCAGCATGCATTCTGCTGCCTTTCATTGCTAGACTGCAAGTGATTTGATGTTGATATGAAATGTGAATGCTACTAATCAGCATGCCTTTCCCTGCTCTTTCATTGATAGGAAGTAAGTGGTCTAATGTGGATCTGAAATACAATGCTGCTAATCACCATGCCTCTTGCTGCTCTTCCATTAATAGGCTGTAAGTGGTCTGATGTGGATTTGAAATGAAAATGCTGCTGATAGCATGCCTTCTGTTGTCTCATTGATAGAAAGTAAGTGATCTGATGTGGATTCAAAATGAGAATGCTGCTGATTGGGATGTCTTGTGTTGCTCTCCCATTGATAGCATGTAAGTGTTCTGGTATGGATTTAAACTGAAAATGCTACTGATCAGCATATTTCCTGGACTTTCATTCACAGGCAGTATGTTTTCTGCTATGGATTTGAAATGAGAAAAGTGCTGATGATATCTTTGTATACTTTTGGCTTTCATGACTGTTCCCCTAATAGTTTGTGAGTGCTTTTATATTCATTTGAAAATACTGGCTACTGAGTCATTCATATCCATTTCTTCTATCACATATCTATTAACAGAGAGTAAGTGATTCAATTTCTGAAGACAGCAAGAAAGTGATTTAATAGCTAATGCCAACCTCCATCTTCACAGGAGGTAACACTCTAGTGTGGATTGGCAAATTGAGTTACTAAAATACACATGCCTTCCCCAAATGTCTTGTACAAAGTAGCATGTAAGTGACCTGATTGTCATTGGACATCTGCATTCTGCTCATTAAACTTGTCATTCCATTGTCACATCTGGCATAATTGTATTATTCCTTAAATTATGTAGCTGGTAAGTTTGATCTTGCTATTTCTTTTAAGAATTGTCCAGGTATAAATGAATATATGATAGGATGTAAGTTATATTTTGTAATGCAATATCTTTCTGTTATTTACATTTATACTATGTTGGAATTCAGAAGGTAAGATATCTCTGTAATGCATAGTTTAAATATTCTCATTCATAATTTGAACAGAAAGTTGGTTTTCATCCTCAAGGTCTATATATTATAACTAATATCATTCAGATTGTCACCAACCCTCAGTCTCACCCAGTAAATCTTTTACCATCTGATTGTATCATTTGTCTGCTAAAATAATCTTATGTCTTCCAGCTGGGCTCTCTTCAACTCATAGAGACAATCTCCATGGCATGTGTATTCTTGAAAATATGTTTATCATACCAACTCTCTATACTTCAGACTAAAGAACCAGCAAATACAAAGAAACAGATCCTTCAAAATGGCATTGGTAAGTTTATCAATTTTGGATTTGTATAACTTTTATACATACCTTCCTTAACAGATCATTTTCTACTTCTTCAATACTCCTTTACTCTGGTCCAAAACAAATTTAAAGATCCATTTTCCTTGGTAGCACAAAGGTATCAAGCTTCTGGCATACCTCCTCAGGTATCAAAGACACTGGATGAGGTTTTTGTCAAATATTCCACTACAAACAGCCAGGATGACAAAGTGAAGCTTGTTATGGATGTAATCTTGCACCACCCTTTCTGTAGGTAGTCAAGTAACATAGCTTTTCATATACTAACTTGATCTCATAGCAAGTGACATTGGTCATTAGCATTTGAAGGAAGTGTTGGAGTACTAAGTGGCATTGGTTGTGAGGATTTGGAGAATATATTGTGATTTGAGGGGGGATCATCTGTTTTACCACCTCTGAAGATGTGGATGATTGTCTGATTACCTGTGAACCTGCATAATGAGCATAGTAATATTACTGTGCTTACTTTGAATTACTGAGGGGACAAGTCATCACATTGTTGTCAATTGAGTTCTCTCAATTGCCAATCACCAGCAGTCATCTCACTCCAGCTCTGTCAAAATCACAACAATATATGTATACACTCAGACCACTCAGCATTCAGTGTTCAATCTCCACCTCATCCACAGTCTGCACATAGTCCACCTCCATAATCATATCAATTCATGTCCTCTCTGCATGGTGTGCCATGAATGCCTGGGAAAAGTCAAAGTCATGTCTGGGATTAGGATGTGTATCAAGGCAAGGAACAGACATAGACTTACAATATGTGCTGCCTTCTGTGCATGGACAGTGCTTGATGGCATCATGGGCTTTGCACAGAATCACAGACATTATCATGGGTGACATTCTGCAGGATCAGCTTCACACAATTGAACAATTGAACCCACCATGACCAAATGTTTGTGCCAAGGCACCACTCTTGGCCAACACATCATAAAATATAAGCCTACATCAAGTGGCTCAGTGAGATCAACACCACATGCTCTGTCCCGCGAGGTAAAGTGACCTTACCTCGTCGACCTCTTCCGCCTTGATGCAACAACTTCGTACTCCTTTTCCACAGCCTTGCACTCTGCCACCACTCCGTCGCCAATGCGAACTGGTTCATCCATATGTGAGAGTGGATGGCTTCAGCAGGTCATAGGCCTTTGGACCACATGGGGACTAAGATCAGCTCTGGGACGTCAGGCCAGAATCAGGTGCCTTGGAATTCCCAGGGAGGCGTGTCGACATCGATGACGTCGCGTCAAGCATCAAGCATCCATGCATGCCGGTCGAGCCAGGATATGTTGCAAACGCCTTGAGACGCTTGGTCGCATCTCGAGTGGCATGGATGAGCTGTAGCGAGACGTCGAGGGAGAGGAGAAGGCCCAGCACCTCGACGAACACGCATGCAGAAGCTTGCAAGCATGCCGACAGCGTCGTGTGGTGTCCTCGCAGAACTCGATAGCTCTTTTGTGGATGTTATCAATACGCTTGTTGAAGTGGATGTCGAGGGTGCGAGTGATGTCGTCGCAGCCTTTGTACTTGCAGCATCCAACATTGAGCCTCTCCACTTGGACGAGACTGCCACATCGAACCCATCGGCACCGTTCTCGCTCGTCTGACTCCGATTTCCCACCCTGCTTCATCCTCCACCCCAACGCCGACCGTTTCATTTCATTTTCGGACTCCCCCTCCTTTGTCCGTGTCCGTGTCCGCATCCTCACCCTCGTCTTTGTCCTCACCAACCTCAAACAGTGCCCTGTCCTTGCCACCAAAGCTCTCACACTCATCGCCTGGCGCCGAGCCCATATCCGTGCCTGTATTGTATTCCCACCAGAAACACCGCCGGTCATACTGTCATTCCTCACCCACCGCTGTGGATTCAACATGGCGATCCCCTACACGAGGCCCGTTCCCACCGCCCCGATGCCAGTCCCGATTGCAGCACCGACGACTGTGCCCATGGCGCCTACTGCACCCACGCCTGTACCGACTGCACACGGGACAATCGTCACCGGCAGCAAGAGCATGTCCGTAAAGGATGCCAGCATGTTGTGCTTTGTGCTCCATCAGCACGGGATTTGCGAGTTGAGGAAGCGCATCTGAGTTTGGGAGGCCTGGGTCTGGTATTGCGGTCAGGAGAGTACATGACCATCGAGCGTGACCTATAGCACAAAGGAAAGAAGGGTCGTGAGCAACGGGACGGCACAGAGCTAGAGGTGGAATATGAATATGAATGTGTACCGTCGAGGATGCCATTCGCGAGACGGAACGTTCCCAATCCTTGCAGATTACCTCAAAAGCGCGTTTGAGTTCCTCCATCTCGTGGTCAAGATAGTCATCCCTATTAGGCTCGAACATTTTGTAACTGTACTCC
This sequence comes from Boletus fagicola, assembly GCA_038093195.1. Taxonomy (NCBI): domain Eukaryota; kingdom Fungi; phylum Basidiomycota; class Agaricomycetes; order Boletales; family Boletaceae; genus Boletus; species Boletus fagicola. The sequence continues at coordinate 24,249 of JBBPRX010000054.1, forward strand.
AGGGTGAGAACGCGCTCTGTGATGTAGAGTAGGGTAGGGGATGATTGACTAGATACATACATGACATCCTCTGCTTGCTCTACTTTTACCGCTCCCGGCTCACTTTCACGTCCTCCGTTGTTCGAGCTGCCCGAGACTGTGAGGATGCTATCGACTCTGAATGACTCTCTAAAGCATGCAGCAGTCGCTGACAGGAAAAGGGGTATACAGATTGTTCTTGCATGCGCGAGCGAGGAGGATACATATTCTGATAGCTTTCCCGAGTGAAGGATCAGACATGCGTGGAGGCATGAATAGGTGTTTAAGCGTCAAATGTAAAAGTACAGGCACTTCGAAAGAGCAAAACACATCAACATACTCCAACCATGAATGATATGATCCGAGACGGCATGCGATGACTGCCCACCTACCACATCACTAGCAACTCTCTCTGCGAACGAAAGCAACACGCCTGACTTGCGTGGAAACACTCTGAAAGCCCTCGCCACATCGTCCTCGATGGCAGCAAGAACGCGGGACATGAATCCATCCATGGCAGTGAAATCGAGGCGGGTATCCTTCCTGCATGCCAATCAACGACAAGCCAATGAAAAGAGGGGGGAAGACAGATCCACGTAAGTCGGCAGACAGATCCCACTTTCCCTGCTCGTAAAAGACCTCTCTCATCTCCGCCCAAAGCCTGCCCATCTCTCAGTCTCCTCCCGCCACACCGAGTTTGCTGGCTCGCCGTCCGATGTTCATGCAGATCGATACCTCCTAGCTTGCGAATGTGGCCTCTCTCATCTGCGCCTTCTCACACCCCGTATATGCAGCATCAAACACTGTCAGCAGACTAGCCTCGAACCTATCCAAAGAAGCCTTGAGAGATGCGAGATGGAGATCCCATGTGGATACAGGCTTGATGGGAGGGGACAAAAGCCGTGCGAGGAGGTGTAGCACGCGAGCTTGTGTAAGGAGAGAAGCACGAAGTGAGCAAGGTGAGGATGGCAGGGGAGGTGCATTCGGGGCGGGCAAGAGCGGGAGTAGCAGGGTATGTATGACGCTAGATCTGTATGACGCTAGATCTGCACATTTATTCCCACCGCGTTTTTTTGACCTGTGCGCTGCGCACTTTTATTCCCACCGTGTTTTCTTGACCTGCCGCGGTTTTTTTCGGCCTGTGCGCTGCGCACCTTTGATCCCCACCATGTTTTTTTTTAATCTCCCATACTGCACACTCAGAGTTAGATGATAGCTACACCAACATGTTCATAATACTGCATTGAAATATATGAATCATAAATATTTACAAGTGTGCTACAGGAAGGTTTATATGGTATATAGGGTCTCCATGGTAGTGTGCTCTCGAGTGCTGAAGGTTGTACACCAAGGAACCTGGTAATGATACTCAGAACATCCATGTTATGAATGGCAGCTGTATCCAATATGGAATTCATGGACTAAGCATGGACTAAAAAAACGAGATGTACCTAATGAGAAGGGACTGATCCTGGGCCATGTGCCTTGGTGATAGCAGGCATTGTTGGCAAGCTGAAATATGTGGGGCGGGAGTGGGGCCCCATTCTCAGTGATGGTGTCCTAATAGTCTGCAGTGTATTCTTGGAAGGTTGAGTGGGCATTTGAAGCAACATACAGTATCTGTGAGGATTGACGGCAATGAGGGTGGAGGATCTGATGTGGCTTGAGATCCAACTCAAACACTGAGATGTGGCAATACTCACTGTGCAATTACTGTTGTTCTGCATCAGTGTACCCTCAAAATACGTGACTTTATGCCACGCGACATGTCTGAGGCCACGGAGACATTCATCCAAGCTCAGGGGCAGTTGATCAGAAAAGACACCAGGAAGGGATGGTAACCTGAACATTTGAAGAATGATCTCACCAAGTTCCATCATCTTGGCACCTCCTGAAACCTCTGAACATTGACCAATCAATGGGTATTTGATCTCTAGCAGATGGATATCACATGCGCTGTGATGTCTTTAAAGGAGATGAAAGCTCTTGCAAGCATACCATCTTGCTTTGTGTAATGAGCGAGATTGCCTGGGAGTTTGTGTGGGGGTGTGGGGGGAGGAGGTGGCGTGGCTTGTGCAGGTGGTTTCTTTGGGAATGACGAAAGGAAACTGAACATGCCACCCTTGGGTTTTGGCAGTGGAGCCACTGGTTGAGGAGCTGATGCAGGAGGTGGTATGAGTGCTTTAAACTGTGTGACAATGTGAGGATTGCATTAAATATTCAACGTGAGCATAGACTCAAGCTTATTGTGCTCAATCCTGGATGAGGTCACAAGAGGCATTTACATAGCTTGGTATGAGAGGAGTGCAGAAATTGACGTACAACTCAAACTCCTGGTCAATGTGTGTGTCAGGAGATGACCATTGTTACGATCATGATTTAACCCCTATCTTTTTCATCTTATCTTATCTAAGTCACGTGACTTCTCTTTCAGATTTCACTTCCATATCACATGACATTACATAATAGGTCTAGAACCTAAACACGTGTTTACCTCATATTTTTAATCTCCATGACCTAGAACGTTCTAGTGTTGCTTATTTAATTACTGTACCTTCTAGAATGTTCTCTTATCATACATGAAGCATGACATCATAGATATGCATGGACCAGTATCATAATATGTACAAACACTTGTAACAGTATAAATAGTCGAATGTCAATGCCCCAAGAACTTCAGTCAAGTTCTTGTTGCGTTTCCCTCAACTCTTCTTTACTCTAAAGCAAATCTCTTGTGTGAGGTGGCCCAAGTCATTATTTGATTTGAGGTTGTCAACAACCATGTTTCCAGTGTCATGACAAAGTGGATGCCATTGTTCAATGTGTACATTAGTGCTGTGGCTTGCTGTGGTATGGGAACCCTGAGATCTTTCACACCAAGTACAACATGCACAATTGCACATGCTGTGCTGTTGTTCCACCGTCCCCACAGGGAAACCGGGGAAGGGTGAGGGAGGGTGTTCCCATGGGGCATGGACGAGGGTGTCAGATGAGGGCGTTGGGTAAGGGCAAGGACAGCGAGGACGAGGTGTGAGTGGTCATGCACGTTGTGCCATTGCCTCTGCACGCTAAAGGGGGGGCGAGAGCGAGGGTAGATGAGGATGAGGGTGGGGTGAGAGAAAATAAAGCTTAGTGGTGATAGCACAATCGCTACCCAAGCTGCGACTTGCCTTATTTGGGCACCACTCGAGCACAAATATGGATGGACTGATCTGCACCAACATATCATTTGTTTATTGAAAGTATTTTACAGATAGATTACATTCTTTTTTTTTGTATATAAAGCCCCGGGCCAAGCCCCAGGCTCACGGCTTACCAGAAGTGAAGCCGAGCCGCAGGCCAGTGCAAGCCCTAGTGCAAAGCCCGGCTCGGCCCGGCCTAAGTAGGCTCGGCTTGGCCCGGCTCGGGGCTTGAGGCCGGGCCCGGCACATCACTACACATGATAATAGAAAATATTAGGATCTATCGTAATCTCACAATTTTACAATTTTTGTGATGTAAATGTGCAGATTTACAGTAGCGTCATAGGCAACAATGTGTTCGCCGAGATGACTTCATTCAATAGACACGGGAAATTCTTTTCACCTTGACCATGATGGTAGGCAACATCAACAGGTGTAACTTGAATGTCGGACGAAGGACGCCTGTTGAATGGGTCTATCGGGCTCGTAGCTGAGACTTGCAGTGGCTCATCATCGTGAGCCAGTTGAAGTTGTCACCGTCCGACGTCGTTCATTTGAGCCTTGTGAGTGACTCTGTAATGATTGACTGCGAGTGACTGACATACAAACTGGATTAGACATGTAAGACGTTCTTCAAGTACTCCCAGTGTCTCCCCGGCGTCCGAGTCTGGTAGTACGGTGCGCTCGTTGGCAAGCATCGTTTATTATCCAAGAGTTACCCACATCTACTTTACCTCCCAACGAGGAGGAGCATCCAGCACCAACTCACCATCACCGCACGCCTCGGTTCCACATTCACTCGTGGTACTCTCAGGCCGTCTTTTTTACTTTAAGTTGCACTACGACTTGCGGCTATCTGGGAAGCAACCCAGGTTGCTGCTCATAACTACGTGACCGATGGCCGCGAATGATATTTCCGACGACGTTTTCACATCCGGATGCCAGTCTTCACCGTTGAAACTACAAACAGTGGAGGTATCATGATGTTTCCGAAGATTTTTCTTTCGGGCGAATAACCCAGGACGAGGAAAGCGCTATCGTGACGCCGTGTGAAGGCAAGGTCAGGCCACATGGCACATGGTTGTCCCTTTATTTGATTCTCGTATACCTTTTTTCACTCGTGGTGATGACGAGCGTGTTTAGTACAAGTATTCCCCTTCACGAGCCAGGTCGCTGTTGATGAATGTGATGGTCACTACAAGTTCACTCACACTGCAAGATTTCTCGCTGCTTGCATGACTCCAGACGGTTCTGGATTGGCTTCAAGTGGGGAGAGAGGCCGAGGCCGCAAAGAATGTCTACCCAAAACTGTCCAACGAGAGAAAAGATAACCTCATTATGCCCCAAGATACAAACGCAATCAAGTCTCACTACATAGTCCATACTGAGATAGAAAAATCGATGCGTACTGAACTACAGTCCAGCGAGAGGCCGGTGAGCCTCATTTTAAAAGCATCCCGTTGAATCACTCGAAACGCCTTACACGCAGGGGTACTGCAAGACCCTCCTCGCCTGCCACTTTCGGCCTCAGTAAAATCCCCCTCGTCATCGCCATCTCGATCACCGTCTCCGGCCCACCCGGAAATTCAAACACAAAGTTTTTCACTAGAATCGAAAGCATGATCTGCAACGAAAAGGAAAACGTGTGAATCGGGGACACGCAAAACATCAATCCCATCCAGAGATCTCTAGATGGGTCGTGCATGTACATACCTTGAATTCGGCTATCGCGAATCCCTTCCCGAGACATGTCCTTGGGCCATCGTGGAAGGTCAGCAGATGCCGGTATCCCTGGATCTCTTTCGCCGTGGCTGGGATACCTTCTTCCCCGATCCATCGTTCGGG